>NW_021011487.1:2239929-2519065 GCF_003987935.1 Bombyx mandarina | reverse complement strand
CGACCCCTGGTAAACCCGAATTGTTTATTATGAAGCAGGTTATTTGAATTAAAATGTTCTAAAAGTTGTGTCAAAATTATTTTTTCAAAGATTTTACTCAACGTAGGGAGTACTGAAATAGGTCTATAGTTAGAGGGGTCATCAGTACTACCAGATTTAAAAAGAGGAATCACTTTACTATGTTTCATTAAGTCAGGAAATACACCACACCTAATACAATCATTAAAAATACTAGCAAGATGAGGAGCAATAATGTCTATTACAGACTTCAAAACCTTTACTGATATTCCCCACAAGTCAGCTGTATTTTTTACATTAAGGCTATTAAAACTTTTTATTATATTGCTTGAATTAATTTCCTTATTAATTATTTAAAAATTTCATTACATTTGTTGACATGTTTATGCAATAATATTTCAGCTGCTGTGGGGGATGAATTTAGAGAAGTGGTAGTTGAAACTGGAATGTCAGAGAAAAACTTTTCAAAAGCATTAGCCACATCTTTATGACTAGTTACCAATTTATCATCTATTTTTAATGAGAATTCTTGGTGGCTATTTCTGACTTTTCCACTTTCTCTACCAATGATGTTCCAAGTCATCTTTATCTTGTCAGGGGCATTTTTTATTAAATCACTTAAATGTAAAGATTTTGCCGCTAAACAAACTTTTCTAAATACTTTTGAATAGTTCCTGACATATTGATGAAATGTTTCATCATTCATTCGAAGATGAAGTCCCAATTATTATATAACATTGGTATCTACCATTCTTGAAAAGACACGGGCTGCTTCGCGACCCAAATAAATATATCTATTGATATTCCATTATTCAGTTTTCGTGTATTTTAATTATACAAGTAGTTCCCCAGTAGTCGAAATTCAACTATAATTAATTGGAATTATAAGTTTGAACATTATTATGGTTCTATTGTCAAAGACTATTATACTTCTTTAATCACAGATTTCGCCAAGACTATAGACAAAAAATGTTAAAGACAAACAATATTAATCTATTCTCAATTTGACCACAGACTTTAGGCATGTGTTGTGTCAAATATATGGGTGGTGTGTATAATGTTTTTTTTATTAATTTAATGTATTTTTTTAACATAATAAAAATAAAAATATTAACATTCTGCACTCCTTCTCTATATTCTCTATAAGTGTGGGAAATTTCAAACTCCTCCGTCCGCGCAATTTTCATAAAAAGGGATACAAAGTTTTTGCTTCACGTATTAATATATAGATGACAAAGCTGTCAATTTCATGATCGAAATTCAAAAGATTACTTTTGATATAAAACTCTAAAACGTCTTAAACGTCGACGTTCAATTATTTTATTCGTCGTCGCTATAATAACAGAATCACCCTCTTGTTCCCAGGCTGACCGCCGGCCGGTTTTGGTCATTCGAACCAACCCCATTCTAAAGATGAACATCTTGATACTAAAACAGGTTAGTGGTCCCACAGTGGCCAGTGCTTTCTTCAGTGCAACGTCAGCGGTCAAGGGTTGAAGTTTGAAATGCGATTTAAAAATGGAACGAAGGAATTTGAATTAAGAATCATAGCATTCTTGATAAATCGAAAACTTCGAAACTATTGAATTGAATCAAAAAAATTTAATTCTTATTTTTTAAATATAGAACGTATATTTTATTGTTTTGTTTACATTGTTGTTGTTTTGTTGAAATTGTTTGTTTTATTTAAAATTCAGTGCAAATTGAACATTCGCGTGAAGTGATCGGTTACAATGTGTTTATATTAAATTCGAAGTTTGAATGTTCTTAGCACAAAATCATCTCGATCGACATCAAGGAGTGAGTATTGGCTTGTTCTCGTAAATTTTCTAAGCGCCTCTTAACCTATTAATATTTTTACGGTTTAATCTCGCAGTTTTTTCTTAGTTTCAATTTTTTTGAAGCCCGTTTTAATTATGTTTACATTTCGCATAACCCGGAGGCGGTAATAAAAACAATAGCAGCTTAGTCGACCGACTGAGTCGTTCGGTCCCGTTCGAGAGACAAATTAGTTTCTCCAGAACATCGATACAATTAGAATCGATTTGAATCGAAATTAAATCGATACAATTTCATTAGCCCGAGTGGGGGAGCACAACGGAAATTTCGCTCCGAGAGGCAGCACTCGAGCAATTTACCGTTAACTGAGTCATTTGGCGGGAGTCTTCGCGGGGGGAGATCATTCGTAATTTGTTTTCTGTTGCGCTCGCTTTGTAGGTACGCGCCCGCGTGAATAGAGCCGCAACTCTTAGACATCATGTTCTTTTAAAAAAAAAAAAAAAAATTTACGTGACAACGTCTTATAATTCGATGGAGCCGGCTGCACGCACGAAAAAACATGACTCATGCGGCGTTACCTCGCTCTGAGGCGTATTTTCTTATGACGTTGTCACGTTCAACTATCGTCAGTAAGCCGACTTTACAGACAACCGATTTTTTTTTAAACTCATTGGAGACCTTCGTTATATTATGTCCGATTTTTTTTTATTGCTTAGTAGGATGGACGAGGTCACGCCCCACATGGTGTTAAGTGCTTACCGGAGCCATGCCGCCACCTACCTTGAGATATAAGTTCTAAGGTCTCAGTATAGTTACAACGGCTGCCCCACCCTTCGAACCGAAACGCATTACTGCTTCACGGCAGAAATAGGCAAGGTGGTGGTACCTACCCGTGCGGACTTACAAGAGATCCTACCACCAGTAATCTAGCACTAGTCTCTGGCCTAGTCTCTAGTCTAATCTCTAGTTTTGTCTCTGGTCTAATCTCTGGTCTAGTCTCGTCTCGTCTACTCTCAAGTTTCTAAACTAATCTTTAAAGCGGCTCCGACTCGGTGGTAGATTCTGAAAAGCTCTGCTCTTACTAGGGCCAGTGTTAGCAATTCTCTCAGGTTGATCCCGTGAGCACACCGTCCGCAACTAGCTGGAATAGCCCCTTAGACAGCAAATAGTTAGTAAAAAACTTCTCGAAAAATTTAATAGAAAATAGATTATATAAAAAAAAAAATAGTTGTTCGCCTCACTATGTCTCAAGACTAAGACGAACGGAGGTCGGTCGGGGCAAAATGCATGTCGTTTCATTAGGTTTTCCATTCACGGCGCGAGGATTTATCGTTGGCGGTGAGCACCTCACTACAACACTACATAATAGAGATGTACCTACCTACTGTTTAGTTTATATTATTATCGTACGCAAAGATGTCTTCAGTGTCAATTGTTTTCGTTGTAGTCCACGTCTTAAAGAAAAGTATACGGGTTGAAAAATATAGGAGCTAATACAAAAAAAAAATACAAATGAAAAAGAGGATATCATTCATGTAGTCGAAGTAAGTTAAATATACATTAATAAGGATATCTAATTAGTAACGGGTAGGTACCACCGCCCTGCCTATTTCTGCCGTGAAGCAGTAATGCGTTTCGGTTTGAAGGGTGAGGCATTCGTTGTAACTATACTTGAGACCTTAAAACTTATATCTCAAGGTGGGTGGCGCATTGACGTTGTAGATGTCTATGGGCTCCAGTAACCACTTAACATCAGGTGGGCTGTGAGCTCGTCCACCCATCTAAGCAATAAAAAAAAGTACTGATTAAATTCTGATAAAATTTAAAAGGATTGCCAGAAAAACACCAGCTTTCGAATTGTAATCATGAAAATCGGTTCACGTATAAAAAGAGCTCTTAGGTTACACGCGTTAAAATGTAGTCGAATTGATAACCTCCTTCTTTTCTGATGTCAGTTAAAGATAATAAATCCGTTGACCAAGAGCTCGTATTAAAAACTAATTTATTCAAAATCATTCTTAATTTAAAACTTCGAACGTTATTATCACGTTACGTATTTAAAACGCAACACACATCTCGCACACTAAATAAATTTGTTTAATATTTAAGAAAAAACAAATTTGAAAATCGAATGTTTTTTTTTTATTATAATAAATAATGGGAGATTTGAACAAACAGAACGGATTCTCGAAACGAGCGCAGTTTCAAAATTAGAACGTTTTCAAATTAAATAAGGCCGTGTGTAAACAACGTACATACATTAAGGCGCCTCCCACACGTAACTCACTGTCACAAATCCTCGTCTTAGTATTTCTTCGGGGTCATTAGCGGAACGGCGCCCATTCCGAGGCCCATTTAGATAAAACGTCACAGATTTGAACGAAGATTCCCTAGCACCACCCCCCGCTCCTTAAGGGGATGTGTCTTGTGTTGATAAAATCGTGATTGCATTTACTGTTGTCATCAGTTTTCTTTAATAACTAAGAGAATGTGATTCAATGTCTAATTTAATGCGATTTAAAAAAGTTTCCATGGAAATTAATAACAAGGATTTATCATCGAAAGCTGATTTGAGATGTTACGTCACGAATAAAATAAATTTGAATGTGTTAAAAGCTAAAGCTATGCTGAGAAGCTTTGAGAAGCAATTTCAGCTTCGCCCTAAGACATAGGTGAGCTCACAGGTCTCAAACCGGAGTGTTGCTAACACTGGCCCTAGCAAGAGCCGTGCTTCGCAGAATTTACCACCGGATCGGAAACGCGACCTACTGAGAAGATCCGGCGAGAAACTCAGTGGGTTGTGTCTGTGGGTTAATTCGCTCGTCGACCTCTTCGTCGCAAGCGATGGGTTCGACGAAGACTGTGACCGGCGCATTGATACTACAGCCGGAATGACGGAATGGCTGGCATATTATAGAAATCGACATGATTATTCAAAGAACTCTAAAAAAAAAACATATTCTGTGGATTGTTTTTATTGCTTTAATGGGTGAACGCGCTCACGGCCTACCTGTAGTTAAGCGGTTACCGGAGCCCATGGACGTCAACAACGTAAATGCCGCCACCCACCTTGAGACATGAGTTCTAAATCTCAGTTATTTTTACAGCACAACGGCTGCTTTCAAACCAAAATGCATTACTGCTTCACGGCAGAAATAGGCAGGGTGGTGTAACCTTCCCATGTAGGCTTATAAGACACTTTACCACCAGTAAAATAAAAAATTATATTTTAACTCTATTCGAAAAAAGAATCGAATTCGAATTTTAAATCTGTAATCACATACACGACTTCTGAATTTAAATTAGGCCGTTCTTAAATTAAAATCTTCGAATAGTTAGTGTTCGCAGTCGGCCATATTTTTCCAGAAATTTCGTTGTACCGTAACCGTTAAAATCTTCGATTACTTTAACAGTCGGCCATATTTTTCCCTAAATTCCGTTGTACCTTAACCGACCGCCTCAAGCCACCCCCGGCTTGCGAGTAATGACTCGCAAAGATTTTCGCTAAGGGTGCAAATGTTTATATAGGGTGATAATTTATATTACGTTTCTTGTGTGATTCCGGCTAGGCGAACGTAATTGTTAGTTGAATTTCTTGGTTACCTGAGTTCATTGGGATATTGGAAGGCTGCGGCGAAATTTGAGAGTACCTATCAGATAGTTATGAAAGCATCCACTCGTCGCATAGTTAATATTCAACGTGCGTTTCATCCAAGATCTTTAGGATTTTTGTTTTTATTAATACGCTTTTATTAGCTTGAGACGTATACCTATATGTTAATATGTAACGGAATCTTTGAACATGATCTCGACCCCCTTCAATAAGTCGGATTAACTCCACATTTGGTATACCTACTTATTAAGGACCGAACACAATTCAATATTAAAAAAAAATTGAAAAAATTGAAATTCTACTAAAAAATGAAAAATATATGATTTTATTGTAAAAAAAAGCGTAGGGTGCATGGTATCAGTAGTGTTAAATATTTTATGAACAGATATGAGTAGAAGGGTTATTTTGATAATATCCTGAAAAGCACCTCACGCTTTTTTTTACAATAAATTCACTTTTTTTTATTTATTGCTTCGATGGGTGGACGAGCTCACAGCCCACCTGGTGTTAAGTGGTTACTGGAGCCCATAGACATCCACAACGTAAATGCGCCACTCAGCTTGAGATACAAGTTCTAAGGTCTCAAGTAGGTATAGTTACAACGGCTGCCCCACCCTTCAAACCGAAACGCATTACTGCTTCACGGCAGAAATAGGCAGGGTGGTGGTACCCACCCGCGCGGACTCACAAGAGGTCCTACCACCAGTAATTACGCAAATTATAATTTTGCGGGTTTGATTTTTATTACACGATGTTATTCCTTCACCGTGGAAGTCAATCGTGAACATTTGTTGAGTACGTATTTCATTAGAAAAATTGGTACCTGCCTGCGGGATTCGAACACCAGTGCATCGCTTCAACACGAATGCACCGGACGTCTTATCCGTTAGGCCACGACGACTACAAATTTCTATTCTTTAGTTGGATTTTCTATAAAAGCGTATTTTTTTGTTTTTTTTTTCAAACTATTACTTATTTTCTATATTAAGGCTATATTTAAACATTCAACTGTAGTTCTCAGAAGATCAATTTCATAGGCATTGCATGCACAATGTCTAGTGACATATCCATCTCAATCAGTCTATAGTGGATCCAGTGGATCATGAGTCAGCCTTCTTCTTAATCTTCGAAGTTGGGCACAATTGTACAGCTATAGTTCGATAATAAATTTTACCGCCTCATTTCATCATCAGATCAGATATGAAATGTTTTTGCTGGGAAGCAATATAATTAATGCTTTCCAGTACGAAGAGATTACTTCGAACACAAATAAGATTTTGGCTTCACGACTATAGACTAGCAACGACTCTTGGTTCAGTAGGTATCTGTGGTCACCTCATCCCCCTCGCGTCGTCTTCCTCATTCATGAAGAGATCTGTTTTCTGATGGGGCCAAAAAACTCGGACTCTACGGAGGCACAATGGTGAAGAGTCTTGAATGGAGTAGATCGTACTGGGTACCTGGACGTGTTGACATCGAAGGAAATAAACAAGGACTTTGCAAAGGCAGCAGCAATAAGTCCGTGAACGGGAATTACATTGAGGTTGTCCCATAATGCATGGTTACTCAAAAACGGAATACTGGAGTGGAATAATAATATATTTTTTTATTTATTTTTTTATTGCTTAGATGGGTGGACGAGCTCACAGCCCACCTGGTGTTAAGTGGTTACTGGAGCCCATAGACATCTATCTCTCTCATCTCTCAGTATAGTTCCAATAATAATATAACTCTTTATTTAACACCATATTATGTACAGAGTAAACTAATAAAACAAATAAAAGTCGGTGATATAAAATGGCGGCCTTATCGCTGAAAGCGATCTTTTCCAGGCAACCTTGCAGGGAGAGGAATAAGTGAACTGGACGGTGCTATATCTTAATAAACTTACATAAAAATATATACTAATACCTTAGCATTTAAACACACCATAGCTCTTCTAAGTGAAATTGAATTGATGCGTTGTTTTAGGATTTTAGACAATTGATTTTTCTTTTTTTATTGCTTATATGGGTGGACGAGCTCACAGCCCACCTGGTGTTAAGCGGTTGCTGGAGCCCATAGGCATCTACGACGTAAATGCGCCACCCACCTTGAGATATAAGTTCTAAGGTCTCAAGTATAGTTACAGCGGCTGCACCACCCTTCAAGCCGAAACGCATTACTGGTTGACGGCAGAAATAGGCAGGGTGGTGGTACCTACCCGCGCGGACTCACAAGAGGTCCTGACATCAATATGTTTCTAAATCAAGAAGACGTCTACAGGTATCTGCATGAAGAGTCTTAACCGAAGAGTTGAAGAGTCGAGAAACTGTGTTTATCCAAACACAAATATAACCGATATAAGATGAAAATATTTCTATTACCAATTATTTTTTTTACAACACCCTGTATCGACTTCTGGTACGAATTCAAAACAAGTATCTAAAATTCGTTTGCATTTGGTATCTGAGACATCGCAAGCTCACGGAGGGCGCTTACTTTTACAATGTATTAAGCAAAGGGCTCCATCCTGTAGCACGAAGGGATGCATGGTTGTTGTGTTCTTTGACTGTTGATCTAAAGCGTGTTTCTTAGTTCATTCTTTGGATTCATTCTATTACAGTATATTGTTTAAAGTACTTTAATTTTTTTAATTGTAATGGGAATGTGTTATGGTATACTCTCATTTTAAATATCAACCGTGGGTAAGCCACTAAAAAAGTTCGTGAGCTTATTGGCGTAAGTTTTTTTTTATGGCTTAGATGGGTGGACGAGCTCACAGCCCACCTGGTGTTAAGTGGTTACTGAAGCCCATAGACATCTAAAATGAAAATTCCGTCATCCACCAGGAGATAAGTCGTTCGGATGGTAACCGACCTTTTTGAATGAAGTACGTACTTAACTCATGTTCACTAATGACTTCCACATAACATTGTTTAATATAATAAATAAAAAATCGCAAAAATTATAAATTAAAATTTATGGTTATTAGGTTCGCTCTTACTCAACATTAATAATTTAAAAATAAATACACCATAATATCAATACAATCCGACTTGGAGTATGTTGTACCTAAAATTAGGATCACGTGAATCCTTTGCCTTAGAAATAGACAAGAGACAGACAAGCGGATTACTGACATTAAACATTTAAAAAACAAATTGTTTTCATAACAAATTCGAAATTCGAATTTATAATAGTACATTTTAATTGTCTATGAATCTCTAGCGCTATCGACCGGAGCGCGGCGCGTTCAAAAACTTCACCCTTTTCAATTCGTTTTATACTTACAACTAAACTCACACAGGCGCGGCCTCGCTTGCAAAAACCTCCCCGCGCCTTGGGGCAATTCTTCAAAGGGTGAAAAAACCCCGCGCGTCCCTCCCCATTCCACCGCGGCCCGCCTTAGCTATTCTTGGGTTAGAATCGGGGTGGATACTTAGCAAGCCACTATGGCGGGGATCGTATTTTTTATAAGCGCGCGTCGAGTTTCAATTTGGAATCCGTTGCGATTGGTTGGTTGGTTTTTTTTGTTTTTATTTTGTTTTTGTTTTATTGGTTTGTTTGCCGTTTTGTTGGCGGTAAGTTTTTTTTTTTCGAAATTGGAATTTTATAGTAGGTACCTAAATGTTATATGCTTTTGTTTCGTTTTTTTAACTCATTCACTTTAATAATTAAATTTTTTTTTTACTATAAAATCGATTTTGGAAGCCGTTGTAGAAATATTATGGAATTGTAAGGTCCGTTTCGATCGCTTTGTCTGAATACTTAAACAAAATATTAACACCATTTTATATGGTCGTACCTAAGTAATTAATTCAATGACTAGTTATAGTTAAGACTTTTTTTATTTATTACTAAAATTAAACTAAAATTCCTGTTACAAACAACAAACAAAAAATATGTCGCCGAAGTGCTGACGCAGCGAACCACACGGTTTTGAATTACGAAAAATTTCATTAAAACCACCCGAAACTTTTCCCCGGAAACATAACCCGTACACGACCATATTACAAGTTTTTACTCAAAAGCCGTCTATTAAATTTAACCCTTTCCGGGGGTTAAAAAGCTTATCCGAACACCCCCGCCCTTCCTAGAGCTACGTAACTATAAAACTACGCACACGAATAAAAATCCCCATTCGTGCGGAGTACACATGCAAAAAACGTTAACTAGTCGCGTACCCTGGGGGTGTGCCCCCCGCCCGGGGGGGTGGGCCCTCATATCCTTGCAGAAATTTTGTTTACTTCTCTCTCGGCAAGGAGCCCGGCATCCGGGAGGAAGCGTTTGAAATAGGAACTCGCCCGGGATTCGTTTCGTTTCCACATTTAAAATGTTTAATTCTTTGTTCTAGAACGCATGTAGTTTTGAATGTGTTGAATGAATACCTATAATTTTTTTTAAATTTCGAATTTAGAATATTTGTTTTTGTAAATAATTAGGTAAGTGTTGAGGAATCGATTACGTAACGATTTGATTTCGGAATATAGTCTTAATCTAAATCGATTATCAATTATTTTACTAGTGTTACATCGATAATCGCAGCACGAATATTAATCTAATCGTTGTGGCTCAGCTTTTTCTCGTGAAAGTTATTCGACAAGTCAATTTAACAAGTCGCAATCCCTCTCGAAGGCGCGATATGAAAACTCGTGCCTCGAATACGGAGCCGGCTCGATTCAAACTTGAATTTAAACGTGGAACGGCGCGCTCCAAGTTTCCAAATTCGAAAATTAAACCGACTTGGTCGGAATTAAATACAATATGGCGGCCCGGTGCGCTCTCGTGATGCCACGAATTATTATACGTCACTTTCGAATTGAATCAGGTTTTTCGAATTTAGAAAAAAAAGAAGAAACTCTATTGTTTAGTTTTTAAATGGGTATAAAACATTTATGTGTCAAACAATAAAGGTATGTAATTCGTAGCCCGCAGAGTTCCAATTAAGTTCGTCTCCCCTTTCGCAATTATGTAATAATGACTGAACGATATTTAGGTACGTTTACGTTGTTATGGTAAATAAAGACATTTCTTGAAACAAATTAAAGTCCTCTAGGTATATACGGAGCGGGGCGCACCTGCGTCTCAGAAATTTTCATGTAACAACTTACTTGTAATTAACAAAATACATTCAGAACTCGTAACTGGATTTAAATAGTAACGCTGCTGTTTCTAGGGAGGCGCCATTACGGTATTGATACTAAATATTTATAATGTATCGAAAGGTGAAAGGCTATTTGATTTAACTGACATTTTAGAAATTTTACAGAAGAGCCATTTAAAGTTTAAATTTTAGGAAAAATATCGTTAAAAAAAACTTCTTCAGCGATTTGAATGGATTAAACTTAATTGAAGTTCAATTAAAAACATCGAACTGTTGATGCTAATACAAAAATAAAACGCACCGTTAATTAAAGATAAATGTCTTTTTTTTATTGCCTGGCTAGGCAGACGAACATACGGCCCACCTGATGGTGAGTGGTTACCGTCGCCCATGGACTTCAGCAATGCCAGGGGCAGAGCCAAGCCGCTGCCTACCTTGAATGTCGCTTGTTAAGTGATATTTCGCTTAAGCCAAATAACCTTTTACGCCTCGATATGTAGATTATATAAAAAATTAAAAGAAAATGCTTGAGCAAACTGAACTAATAATTAGCTTAATATTTTTTATTCTGTTGAGAGTAGTCCGGATATTGGATCGAAGTTATAAAATTATTGTTCTGTCATCGGTCCTTGATGCGTGTGCAACTATTCAAGTTAATCTAAGGTCTGGAAGTTGGCGAAAATGACGTTCAAAGATTCCCTTTGATACAAACAAACACACGCACGCACCAAGCCAATAAAAGTGTGATAAAAATCGACACTTATTTTGTGTAATTTGATTTTATTGTAAAAAAAACCGGTAAGGTAGGAAAAACATTTTTTTTTAAATTTTACCTTTTTATAATAATCGTCGCATTGGATTCAACATTTTATTAAATGTAGATTTTAATCGATTAAAAAAAACATGGATTTCAAATTCTGTCCAATGAAATCAGTTGTTGTTTAGGAAAGTGAGTTAATCGATAATAAACTTCAAGCTTCTATATCCCGAGGGTTTGATGGATTGCAGTACATATTAAAACGGCCATAGTATCCCAAATAAATTAGAAATCTATGATAAAGTTTATTTAGCCTGCACACGAGGATTCTGTTTGCTTTCTTTTTTTTTGCTTAGGCGAATATAAAAAAATATCGAATTCCAGTCTGCGTCGTCCCATCCCTAAACTCCATACAAAGAGACACTAAGAAATTATGTATTCCCCTTAGCGTAGTTTCGGCTGAACTTTATTGAATTTGTTCCGAGAGCGGTCTGGAGTCGGGATGCAGTACTTTTGTCAGGTGTTCGTGATCCGAATGTAGACAGTTAATATTGCAGGCTGTAAATGACGCCATGTCGCCATCTTGGCGTTCGAAATTCGAAATTGTTTAATAATTTTTTTTGGTTTGCTCTTGTTTCTTCCGGGAAATTTGTATTCGAAAATCGAATTTGGTGAATTATTGAAATTTTTTTTTTTTATAAGAAGTTCACGGTTCGATAAATTTGGTTAGCGTAAAGCCTAATGATTGTTAAAATCTTTCGTGATTCCTTACTGCGATTAATATTTCGAGCATGCAATGTATGGCTTTGAATTAATAGATAGAAGATTCCATCTCTTATCCTGGACGTAGTAAGGTCGGATTCAGATTAATTTTAATCTGAATCCACGTTTTTCGAATATTATAACGAATATAATCGCTATACAGCATTCACTAGGGGTGGGACGTATCGTGAAACCGCTACCACCACCATTCTACTCATTTCACAGTGGTGTCACCATTATGCAAGACTTCGTCACTAATTGCGTGGATGTCGTATCAAGACCCGCCATCATCTCCATGTTACAAGAACCATCAAACATAAAAGCCTAAGAAATTGAAATAGGCACTAATAAGCAAGTGAACGAAGGTAGCGTATGACCTTTGTATCTATTGTCTATGTTATTGACAGCTCATTTGTAACGCTAACTCAGATGCCTATTGTCTCTGATGTATTAATACTACATTAATACAGATTAGACGAAGGTTGTTTTGCTTGTTCTTTTTTTTTTTAGTATTTAGAATTCTAAAAAAAATGAGAAACATGCAATATACAGAGAATTAGCGAAACGCCCATACCTAATACCTATAATTTATAACCAAAATCAGCACAAAGCTAAGGAATCATCTTTCATAGTGCATAAAAAAGTGCTGCATTTTCAAACCGTACTTCTATTTTTTTTCCATTAAGCGATGCTCATAAATGCGACTAAATTAGTGTTCCATATTAACCATTAAATTTTACACTTAAAAAAAATACCAGCTATCTTTTCAAGACCGCCAGGCAAAAAGAGGTAAAGTCGATCTCAAAAAAAAAAAACATTTACGTTATTCCGAAAAACCAAAAGCAACGAAACAAATTATTCGAAAAACATTCGAAATTTCACTGGACCCGTGCGAAAATATAAATTGAGATTCATATATTTCGGTCAAACCCCCGCCGTGGGGGAGTTCGGAAAGTAGTTCCCCCCCTTGTTAATTCCTTTAGTTTTACTGCCTTTTTGGACGTTTTTCCCCCCTGGTTTATAAGGGTACGTGTTTGGTTAGGCCGACCTTTTTTACCCGACCGGGATAGTTTCGGAATGTAAAATTGTTGTAAATTAACATTTCGAACTGTTCCGTTTTTAAATGTTTGTTTTTCGAATTGTTTCGTTTTATTTTAATGTTCTTTTTTTGTTGTTGTTGTTTGAAGCTTCCCTTGAATATTGTGTTCGGTAACTTGAAATTTGAATTTAGTGTTATTTTTTCAATCGTGAAATAATCTGTTTGTAAATTTGTTGATGTTTTGTAGTCCAAAGATTATCGTTATAAGCAGCTCTATCGCTATATTTTTAAATATACGTGAAGCAAAAACTTTGTATCCCTTTTTACGAAAATTGCGCGGACGGAGGAGTATGAAATTTTCCACACTCATACAGAATATAGAGAAGAAGTGCACAATGCTAATATTTTTTTAAAATAATGCATAAAAGATACATTAAATCAATGAAGAAAACATTACACACACTTCATACCATGTATTTGACGCACACACGCATGCATACTATTTATTGTCAAACTTTTGTTCTTGACGTCTATTGTCAAATTGAGAATAGATTAAATATTGTCTTTGTTAATATTTTCTTAATGTAGTCTTGGCGAAATTTGTGATTATAGAAGTATAAAATATTGCAGTCAGAATTGCACTTGTAAAACCAAGTTTAAGGTTCGTTAGTAAATTCTATTGTTGGATATTTATATGTAGATCACATCCCTTATTACGACTATAATATTATTATATCTTGAAATTTTTTATCTTCATTCATTCGACCACTGTCTTTTTTGACATCACCGCGACGTCTTGTCTTGATGGTAAATTAAAACGTAAAATATAAACTATATTAATGCGACATTTTTTTTTTTCGACGCGTTCATAGACGACCTCACATTCGAAGTATTCAACCCCCCGACCCCCACGTGCTATCCGTACAACGCCGCGCGTCGTCCGAGCACAATAGATCTGGCACTGCTGAGGAACGTAACTCTGCGCTTGCGCTCCATCGAGGCAATGTCAGAACTCGACTCAGACCACCGACCTGTCGTCATGCAGCTCGGTCGCCCNACAGCCCACTGAGTTTCTCGCCGGATCTTCTCAGTGGGTCGCGTTTCCGATCCGGTGGTAGATTCTGCGAAGCACGACTCTTGCTAGGGTTCGTGTTAGCAACATCGTCAGGTTTGAGCCCCGTGAGCTCACCTACTAAAGTTAAGGCTACGCTGAAATAGCCGCTAGGGCTATCAGCTTAGGTAGGAAAAAAAAAAAAAAAAAAAATTTTAGAGTAAGTACGATTTTCTACTCTAGCTGTGAATCGAATTCTTCTTTTTTTTCGTTGACTATCGGCCAGTGCGTTTTTAATAAAAAGAACAAGCATCGTAATCGTTCTTTTTTCAAAAAATCAATAGCGAATAAATGAAACGACAAAACTACGTACGAATTCCGATGATTGGACGGAACCACTAATATGTATTTATAAACAGAACAGAATAATATTTAAAACTTAGTTGAAAATTTATTAAGCGCGGCGGTGGACGTTCTGAAACGTGAAAGTTTCACCGCGAGGCGGCGGGGCGCGGGGCGCGGAGGGGACCGTACGTCCAAGACATCGACGCCAAAGTTTAAAATTGGAATCCTCGGTTTAAAAAGGAGTTTTAAATAGTACAACATTTTGGTCGTTTCAAATATGTTTTAAATTTAGAACTTCAGAAATTATAACTCAAATTACTGATTTTTTAGAGCGTGGAAAGAGACTAGAGCGAAAAAGGTATAACAAAAAACGACACAAAAAATCGTTTTTTTTTTTTTCTTAATGGTTGGACGAACTCATAGCCCACCTTGTGTTAAATGGTTACTGGAGCCCATAGACATCTATGACGTAAATGCGCCACACACCTTGAGATATAAGTTCTAAGGTCTCAGTGTAGTTACAACGGCTGCCCCACCGTTCAAACCGAAACGAATTACTGCTTCACGGCAGAAATAGGCAGGGTGGTGGTACCTACCTGTGCGGACTCACAAGATGTCCTAGAGGTCCCACTATCTTTTTGGAATGATTTTTGAATAACTTCCCGATGACCTAGGAAAGTGAAGTTTTCCTCTATCGATTCACTTAGCCGTCAATATTGAGAATTGAATTTTGTTTATTTATTAATAATATTCCAGACATTTATATGCTAAACTAACTTTACAGTTTACCTTCGTTTAATTATTGTATATTTACTACTTTTAAACTAAAAGCATTTCAATAACGCTTACGGTACTTACCTAATGATGGTATTTAAATGTTTAGAACGTTATATTCAAAAACCGAATTTAAAAAAAACGAACGATTCCATTTTCGAAAATTCAAAAAAAATAATTCCGTAATCGTGAAAATGGCGGGCTCGAAATACGTACATATAGGGTTTTTGTTGCAAAATACGAATTCCTAACGAAGTTACAAAGACAAAGTAGCAAAGTACGCGGCTCCGAGACGACGCCCGCGTAACTCTGGAACAAAGGAGGGTAATTGAAAATTCTATCAAAACTTGCGTCGAACGAAGCCAACGGAGCTGGAGCTCGTTTGTACTTACTCGAATAGTGACGGATGAGACGCTTATAGTATTTTATTCGAATATCTCAAATACGTCACGGTCTTGACCAAGTATTATCTGTGGTTATTAATGTCGATATAGGGACGTGGACTTTTTGGCGGGAACGCGAGAAGTGAAGTTGTGTGATTTGTTTCATTTTGTCTATTTAGTGTTTCTTCAGGATTAAATGNGGAGCTCGTTTGTACTTACTCGAATAGTGACGGATGAGACGCTTATAGTATTTTATTCGAATATCTCAAATACGTCACGGTCTTGACCAAGTATTATCTGTGGTTATTAATGTCGATATAGGGACGTGGACTTTTTGGCGGGAACGCGAGAAGTGAAGTTGTGTGATTTGTTTCATTTTGTCTATTTAGTGTTTCTTCAGGATTAAATGTGTAATAATGGTGGTTTATTAACTGTTTAATATCTGATCTGTGAAAGTGCACAAATGTGAGAAAATGAAACAAAGCCGCTGGACGTAGCTTCTCGGGATCCTCCAAAAAGTCCACTCAAACAATTTTAGTAATTGACCACCATTTTACTGAGATTATATTTCATCCCATATCATCTCATCTCATTTCACTTAATATCATCACAGTTGATTAATGTCTCAAAGTAATCATCCTTATTTCATTTCACTCCATATTATCAAATTCCATAAAAATAGGAATATAAATTAAAAAAAGACATGACTTAAAGGTCTTAGTTACTAGGTAATAAAATCCCTTTAAAAAAAAAATAGGGACGTGATTATGTTGGCCAGTAGCATTTTTGATGTGAAACATTTATAGCCGTATCACTATAGACTCATCACCGTGCTTTATGATAATAAATTTATAGTATATGCAGTCTTTAAGTAGTATTGTGTGCGGTGTGGTGATGCGTCGCCATGCGTAAGCGACTGTCTACTAATATTATAAAGCTGAAAAGTTTGTTTGTTTGAACGCGCTAATCTCACGAACTGCTGGTCCGATTTGAAAAATTATTTCAGAATTAGATAGCCCATTTATTCAGGAAGGCTATAGGCTATATAACATCACGGTAAGACGAATACAAGTGGAGCACCAATAAAAATGCTTCACAATAGGGGTTTCAATAGCTCCTTAACATTCTACAATTCAAAAATATCTTCACTTTCTACGTAAATAAAGTAGGGGGTAAAATTAAGCGTTATGCCAAAGTAGCTATTCTACGCGGACGGTGTCGCGGGCAAAAGCTAGTAGTGGTTATATAGGTTGGGCCTTGTTCCAATGCGAAATATTCATGTGTTCTACTTTTGAGGGTGTGGAAGCTGTTACTCAGAACAATTGACCTCTGTTCTAAGGTCACCACTTAATATCAAGAGGTATTTTTAAGTTATTTACGTTTTGTTTGTAGTCCGATATTGTTTTTGTAAATTTTCATCGCTAATTGAATAATATACTAGGTATTACAAATGATACTAGTCAATAATATCGATTAAAGTTATCATTTACTCCCAACTCTATCCGCGGACGAAGGCTCAAAGTTAAGCCCCGTCTTGCCTCTTGTTTGACAATCATAAGTTGATGGCTCCATTATTTTGCCTGCGTCTTATTCTAACTTCGGAATAGGAATGTTGGATATGGTAATTTCGGTTGGTGCCGCGGATATTTTGAATTTTGGAACGCGAGTTCGAAGAGGAAGTGACGTCATTTCGAGCTTGGCTGTAGTTATATTCTGATTTTTTAGTTCGTTAATTCGGTTTTTTTTTTATTAATGTTAAATGACATTTATTTTTATAAATTACTAGCTGGCCCGGCAGACTTCGTAGTGCCTCAATCGATATATAAAAGACCTAAGCTTTTGTATAAAATAAACTTAAAACAAACAAAAGGAATCTGTCCGACGGGGTACACATCAAAGGAATAACAAAATTGTTATTTTGATTTAATTCCGCGCATTTTAACTACCTTTATCCACCTTTTAAACCTTCTCTGGACTTCCACAAATGATTCAAGACCAAAATTAGCCAAATCGGTCCAGCCGTTCTCGAGTTTTTGCGAGACTAACGAACAGCAATTAATTTTTATTTATATAGATAGAGACATACATATCGAGGGGTTAATACGCGACATTTATCTTTGTAATTCAAATTGCGTTTTATTTGATATTCGCAGCAACAGTTCGATGTTTTTAATTGAACTCCAATTAAGTTTATTCCGTTCAAATAGCTGAAGAAGTTTTCTTGTTCTTGTTGAATATTTTTTCAAAATTTTAAACTTTATATGGCTCTCCTGTAAAGTTGCAAAAATGTCGCTTAAGCCTCTCACCCTTCGATATATTGAAAAATGACATTCGCTTTTTGAATTAAATAACTCGGTTTGTTTCCGCTAGTCAAAGCATTAATCTTTCGCCTGAAGAACTATCTTTTAGATTATTCAGCTTGTTTGAATTTGGAATGTTTATTCTTCGACTACGAATTCAAAACTAGCAATATCGAAAACACGAGCCAGTGCAATACATACAAGCGTTTGGCGCTCACTGTACCTAATTTAAATTTCTATTAAAACTTGCCACTCGCGCCGCGTACAGTCAAAGGCAATCACACTGCTTTATGTACACAATAAAACTCTTATTATAAAGTCTGGTCTGGAATGCACAGCTTTATTTTGTTTTTTTTCTTTCGTTCTAATCTTTTTTTGAATTAAAATAGAATACATTCTTTTTTGAAGTCGAAATTTAAAATTTATTATTATCTGTTCCAATCGAATTCCGAATTCAAACAAAACTATTTAGTTAATACAAAAGCAGCAGTAAGATTAATCAATTGACGCGTGTTTTCAATCAAAATATCTTGAGTTTAATCTAGAGGATTCTATTTTCTCAAACTTAAATTGTATCGTTTTCGGCCTTCGATCGAATTTAGTTTAGTTTTAATGAGTTTTCTTCNTAAAATTTATTATTATCTGTTCCAATCGAATTCCGAATTCAAACAAAACTATTTAGTTAATACAAAAGCAGCAGTAAGATTAATCAATTGACGCGTGTTTTCAATCAAAATATCTTGAGTTTAATCTAGAGGATTCTATTTTCTCAAACTTAAATTGTATCGTTTTCGGCCTTCGATCGAATTTAGTTTAGTTTTAATGAGTTTTCTTCACGTCCTATCTTGTCTTGAACATTTTAATTTGGATATTGTAATTATTTTGCTTAGAGTAGCGTATACTTTCTTTTAGAACAATACATGTAAGTGTATTAAAATGTATCAATAAAAAAAACCATTGAGTAATATTTTTTTTAACTAGCGTTTTTTTTTTAAAACGTGATGTTTATAAATTACCAATTTGTATGACATTTTTATATTGTCAGCTTATACTATTAGCTGTCAGCGAGACTAATAGCAATGAATTGGTCCATTGACTTATTAAAAGGTAGGTACTGATAAAACAAAACTATTACCTACCTAAGCTTTCGATTAGGCGCGAAACGTGTTTCTTTTTTAATTTTTTTAATATGACGTCATTTTGAAGCAAACGGATTTTGGAACAGGAATCCGGGCTTGGACGGATCGTTCTGTTGATGATGAATATTCCTGAAATATATCCAAGGATATATTATTGTATGTGTTATATAACGCACGCAAGACGCCGACGAAGGTTCTATACACAACAACATTAATCTATATAATCCGGGTATTTGTCAAGAATTAAATGAACCGAATTAATTCAAGTCACAACGTTGTGCCGCGCCCCCCCATACTTTCGCACTTATAACTCGCCTCTCGGCCCCTTTCCCCTAACTTTCTCGCCCCCCCCCCGCTCCACGAAGACGCGGAATATTTACATAAATTTACGAATTTCGCGCTCTGAAATAAAATATTAGTTGTATAGGGTTGGCGGTAATTTTTAATAAATCAATATATTTTTTAAATATTCTTTTCATAACAAATCAGGCTTTTTATATTTAATTTTTCAGATAAAACGCATTGTTCATGACTGAATGAATTCTGTACTTCGGGTTTTCCTTCAGCGTCGCCTCCTTTATTTCATTACTAAATATTTCCGATCACGGATAAGTGGGTAATTATCATTCTGATGGTAATGGACTTAGGTATTAGATCTGAAGGACGGTGTAGCCGGTATATCTAACAGGAGTAAATCACACGTTCCGGTCTGAAGGATATGCAGTCTTTGGAACGGAATTGCGATTTTGGTCTCAAGCTTTAAAGCGGCCGCATTGGCGTTCAGGACTCTATGATCAGATCCTCCAAGAGCAGCAGCTAACATTATAATTCCTGCTGCAGGAATGCTCGACATTTGCAATAACTTTGCTTCAAGTAAATTTTTGTCAGCCCTACAACTACGAAATAGTTGGGAGGGGCGGTCCTCCCGTAGTTCACGGGGAGGGAGGGGGGAAGCCGTTTTTCATGTTTAATTTTAACTTCGCGAAACCCGCGTTTTAATAAACGGTTTTGCCTCTTTCTCTTTCGCAATTTTTACTCTTCGGTTTCGTAGAGAGAACGCGGTACTTTATCTCTTGATGCAGCTGAAGCTTAAAGCTCGTCTCTAACTGTCAAATTCATCAGTCTAGTGGCTGGTGTCTCTATGAACTTTGATCTTAAAGGCATTAGGTCAGATAGCATGATTTCGAATAGTCAATTCAAAACGGTAATTAGTTCTTACGAGCTTGTCTATGTCATTTAAGTTCTTTAGTTTTGGGACTGTGAGCTTTTTGCATTACGTCATTATATGTAATGAATTGCATGAAAAGTCTTCCTTTGAATAATTTGTCTAGACCTGGAACTGTCCTTAGTCTTGTCTGGATGTCTAAACTTCAAGGAAGTGATACAAGATAAAACTAATTGCAAATGTTGCGAAAAGTAAATTAAGCACGAGATTTATCTTAAGACGTACAGAACGTTTGTATTAAAATGGCTGACACACTGAAATCTTACCTACTTTTAGCACTGGAGGTTTGGTAATCTAGTCTAGATAGGTGCTGTAAAAATTTGGAAACCATTGATCGTAACAAGTTGCCTCAATATTTATTTAAAACTATTTATCAGCTTTGTACAATATGTAACCGAATCTTTGAACTTCATTTTTAACGACTTCAATACGTCCTATTAACTTGTATAGTTTCACACGAATCAAGGACTGTTGACAATACATTAACTTTATAACTTCGTATTAATATCCTGATTAATATCAAAAGAATTTAAAAAAAAATGCAATCAATCAATTGCTAGTTCTATTTGCTATTTAAACGTGTCTTTTTAATTTTGAAACCACACATATTATTACTAGTTTCGATTGTACCAAGCTGTTTGCTTACCTCATTCAGTGCTTACCTCCAGAAAAGGTTTTACTGGTGGTAGGACCTCTTGTGAGTCCGCGCGGGTGGGTACCACCGCCCTGCCTATTTCTGCCGTGAAGCAGTAATGCGTTTCGGTTTGAAGGGTGGGGCAGCCGATGTAACTATACTTGAGACCTCAGAACTTATATCTCAAGGTGGGTGGCGCATTTACATTGTAGATGTCTGTGGGCTCCAGTAACCACTTAACACCAGGTGGGCTGTGAGCTCGTCCACCCAACTAAGCAATAAAAAAAGTGCGTCGCGTAGGTCACCGGTGACCTACGTAGCAATCGAAGTGTTAATTTATTTAAGCATTCCGACGTTTTCAATTGCGTAATCGATACGAATAACGATTTTGTGGGTAGTTTGTATTATTCGCCGTCACGGATGACAAAAGACAATTATTATTTATGATTGGAATTTAGTTAAATATGGCTTCGGATAACATCGGCCTAAGACGGTTATTGAAATTTTGCCATAACTGTAATTATTGAATCGAAAATTTTACCTTATGCCTCAATGTGAATCCGTCTTTATAATGTGCTGTATAATACTGAAAATAGCTTACATGTATTTTTTTTTAATTAGGCACACTTTACATTTATATTCGTTTTAAAACGAACTCAAATTCCACTTTAAGCTCACACATCAGTCCCCGATTACAGCTCCAAGACATTACAATTAAAATCACTAATACAATAATACCGGCCCACGTATTAAACTAGAGTCGACAGTAAAACAAGAATGGGGAATATTAAAAGCCATCCGCCAACGAATGCCATTAAAATGTGTAATTGCAGGATTAGAACACCCAAGATTCCCAAAATTACCTTCGAATCCACAACCCAAATGTTACAGTTGAAAAATTTACGAGTCGAATAAGCAGAGCACGAATACTAAGCGCACATTGTTTTATTGTATGCCCCTAAACTGTGACACGTCCAAGATGGCGTTCGTTCTGTTACGCGGTGAGCGGTTTTGTAGTTTTAAAAAAAACTTTATTTTAATATACACTGAATTTATTTATACTTTACAAAAATCTGATGTTACACGGACAGAGTTACGATGTTATAAGCTTGAAGATTGATGACGAACTTCTAAGTTTCAAGGAGAAAGAGAATTTATACATGAATAGTATTTACTAAACAATTAGTAAATGAGTCATTTAGACTATGAACCTTATTGGTAAACATATTTAGAATCCGTAAGGACACAATTAATAAATGACGGAATTTTACCAATGTGAAAGGAATACAATATTAATTAATGTTCTAATTCCAAATGAAGATCTGATGTAAAGTAAACAATATACATATGATTTAGTAACATGAGGAAATAAGTATGTTATATAGTAACATGATTTAGAACTTAAGAACTAAGAGTTAGAGTACATTATGTGTTTATGAGAATTGATATATGACTTAGGTACTAGTGTGAGGGGCATAACATAACAGTTCGTAATTTGAACTTTGATTTGTATCCGACGTGCCTGACATATTATGTACGTCATGAGTCTCGTGATTAAGCGTATCAAAAATATTTATATCCGGTTTTTGTTTTTTGTATTTCGAACGTGTTCGAATTCGAACCTCAACTGTAGAGGAAGCATAATATTAGTCGATAGATTATAATTAATTGTTTTATCGGGTAACGCAGAATATTCATGTTTATTGTGCAACTATATCAATATATATGTATATATTATTATATTTTTTGTTTTAATTTTCGTGCCATAGAGTAAGTACGAAACTCAAGCAAGTCAAAATAGGATAATAATGAAGCTAGTTAATATTACACAGATGTTGGTCTGTAGAAAATAAAAAGTAACACGCATTTCATTGTCATTAATTCCAAATAAAGCGTAGCGGTAACCATAGGTCACTTCTACTAACTAGAGTATAAATTTTCATGACAAAGAATACAAAATATAATGAACACGAAAAACCCTTATAAAACATCGAACTAAAACATTCATAAAAGGGGCTGCAAAAAGTTTTCAACCCCCACCCGCAACGGAGGAAAGCCACCCTCGGTACATCTATAAATCTATATGACGTCATTAAGAAAACGACGCGCCCTCGTCTTGCGTATACCCGTCCTCTGCCAACGCACAGGTTTCTTTAACGATAGAAAGAGACGGGCGATGTCTTGGCGTAGAGAAAAAGAGAGGGCCGCTCTTTCTATCTCCGCGCCTTGATAATGGTGAAAAGACGATAGAAATTAAATAATACTTTGTCGTTTAAATTGAAAGGGGAGGGGGCGCGGGAGGCTAGTTTGTGAAAATGGGGGTGGGAGCCCGTTCGAGGTAAAAAGGTATTGATTTTGGTTGGAGATTAGAGCCAGTGTCGCCTATTGTAGTGTTTTTGTTCTGTGGTTTTATTGTGCTGGTTGAAATTATGCTTTTTTTTTCTACTGTCCACCCGCGATTTTAAGTTTTGAATTTGGAATGTGTCGCGGATTGATTTTTTTGTTGTTTGACGCGAGCCTTCGCTCTTAAGCCGTAGCTTATTGTCATATTATTCAATTAACTGGTTAATAAAATACATTTGTCGATTCGTTTTTTCCGGAAGTAATCGTTTCTGATTAGATTATTTTTAGGCTATTATTAAACAAAATTATATAATGTGTAAATTATGTAATAATGTATATGTCGGCGCAAATATGACTATTTACCTACTGATCATCAACTAATTACTCTGTGATAAGAAATTGATGTTAAACAGTCCCTTTTATTGTAATTTCAATACTTTAAAATCTTGTAAACACGCTCACGTGTTTAATACTTGTAAACACGCTGACGTGTACGAAGTCCTATAAATACGGCCGTGCTGTCTAGCGTTTATTTCTATCCGATGATATGTAGGCGAAGTAAAATGTCCCTTAGAAATAAGGTGACACTCTACAAAACTTGCNGCCGGTGCAGAGCGCGCACCGCCTGTCAGTATGGCCGTGTCGGCGCAAATATGACTATTTACCTACTGATCATCAACTAATTACTCTGTGATAAGAAATTGATGTTAAACAGTCCCTTTTATTGTAATTTCAATACTTTAAAATCTTGTAAACACGCTCACGTGTTTAATACTTGTAAACACGCTGACGTGTACGAAGTCCTATAAATACGGCCGTGCTGTCTAGCGTTTATTCATTCGTGTCCGAGCCGTAGCACAGTACGGATCTCTCTGTAACGTTGTTATGCTTCTCGTGCAATATACGCAGTTCTCGTGAAGTTTTGTTTTGGAAGCCCAAACATGAGTCATCGTCGAGAACTTAATGACCGTGACGTCAACAATGCTGACGTCACACTTTTTAAAAACATTCCTTCAGCGTTTCTACTCCGTCATATATAATTAGATATGTTCTTTTCCTCTCGAAGTTTGAATGAAGGTTGCAAGCTCTTAACTCATACTTCAAAGTAAAAAAACATTTTTTAGAAATATACGCGGGGAACTTGCACATGAGAAATCTCGGAGTGTGTACTAACTAAGTATGCAATCAAAATGTGTATTAAAGATTCAGTCGTATTCAAACCAAAACAAATGATTAAGTGAACCAAAATACTGGCCTACTGATTAAAATGCAAAAAAACGTGCTAAGCTCATTAAAGTAGTGTTGGGGTACCTATTATTAGAACATAAGATATTTCATGGATGCCTAAATCTCGCTATCGACATTTTCAAGATAAGTTTACATATTATATACAAGTTCCAAATAGTATTCGAACCGCCACGACGGTCGATCTTCTCAGTGGGTCGCTTTCCGATCCGGTGGTTTTTTTTTTCCTATCTAAGCTGAAGGTCTTGAGAGACCAGCGTAGCCTTAACTAGTAGGTGAGCTCACGGGGCTCAAACCTGACGACGTTGCTAACACTAGCCCTAGCAAGAGACTCAATTAATGAAATCTAATCCGTGAAGCAGTAATGCGTTTCGGTTTGAAGGGTGGGGCAGCCGCTGTAACCATACTGAGACCTTAGAACACATATCTTAAGGTGGGTGGCGGCATTTACGTTGTAGCTGTCTATGGGCTTCGGTAACCACTTAACACCAGGTGGGCTGTGAGCTCATCCACTCATTTATGCAATAAAAAAAATTAGCAAGATCTTTTTTTAAGACAGTAACCTCATATTCAATAAATGTGTGGCCTATATCTCCCGCAAAGCAATAATGCTTTCCGGTCAAGTTGTATTTTTGGGTTAATTTCAATAAGGCGGTTTTAGTTTTCACATTGCGATGCCTAGGTGCTCCGATCACTACTGAACGCCAAGTGAAACATGAGCGCATTCGTCATATAGACTACATGTTATTGGAGTCCTAAGCAATTGGTTGGACTCCGTAAGGACTGGTAACGCAGGGGCCATACACGCTACGAAGCAATTTAGATTACCGATTAAACTTATCTCTTAAAAAAAAACAAAAAAAGGCTCGATAAATTAGCTTTAAGACTTAAATTAGCCGTATTAATTAACAACTAGATGTCCCGCAGTAGTCGAAATTCGACTATAATTAATTGGAATTGTAAGTTTGTACACTGTTATGATTGTATTTTATACTTCTATAATCACAAATTTCGCCAAGACTACACTATAGAAAAATATTAACAAAGCCAAACAATATTTAATCTATTCTCAATTTGACCACAGACGTCAAGAACAAAAGTTTGACAATAAATAGTATGCATGCGTGTGTGCGGCAAATATATGGTATGTAGTTTGTGTAATGTTTTCTTTATTGATTTAATGTATCTTTTATGCATAATTTAAAAAAATATTAGCATTGTACACTTCTTCTCTATATTCTCTATAAGTGTGGAAAATTTCATACTCCTTTGTCCGCGCAATTTTCGTAAAAAGGGATAGATAGTTTTTGCTTCACGTATTAATATTTAACAATGATGTATCAGTCGTTATCGGCTCCAACATAACGCCCCTTGACCATCTGTTTGTCGTTAAAACAAAACACAACACAAAATTTCTTAACTCATGACCCCGTTGTCTTCCATCGAGAATAAAATGCCCAATACAAAGCCCAGATGAAGGGGGGGAGTATTCACAAAGGCTGGGCAAATAAGCCATTAAAAGCCCGCGACGTTACTGAGCTATAAAATCTGTGCTTCTTGCCCCCTCGCCCCCACCGAGGAGGAGGGGGAGGGACCCGCGATAAACTGCCGTTATGCCGTTCCGGGGTATAATTAAAATGGTTCCTCCGTTTTCTGGAAGATAAAAGAGGTCGAAAAGATAAGATTTCGGGATCTTGTATTATGTTAAAGTTTATGTATTATCATTCATAAATAAATGTTTACAAATCATTGAGTCGACGTAATTAATATTCATTATGGATTGTACATAAATGACTCGTACATATTAGAATCCAACAAAGCAAATATGAAAAAAGAAATTATTTTTAAGGTATTTTACGACCTGGTAACTATGACCTTTAGATCAAGTCTTATTTTAATTTATATTCTTATTTTTATGAAAAATGATAATATGGAGTGAAATGAAATGAAAGAAATGAGATGAAATAAAATAAAATGAGATGAGATGATATGGGATGAAATATAATCTCTGTAAAATGGTGGTCATTTACTTGATACTTATTCTAATATTTCAATAGTCATAGTCAAAGAATATTTTAACAAAAATATAGAAATGTTCATTAAAGTTAAAATCAATACTACCTACACTTCAACGAATGACACGAACGTGGACTAATCTAATAGGTTTATATAATCATTCAAGTCATCCAAATTACGTAGAAAATTTCAGTTAAAAAATAAAAATAAAAAAAACTCGTTTTTTTTTGTCCGTTCTACTTAATAACCATTCATTGTGCAACCGAACTAGTTTCGAAATTCGAACAATTCATCCTCAAAAGGGTTAAATCCGGTTTATCGTTTCACAAAAATTAAATAACTAAATAGAAAAATACATTTTTGTACGAAACTCGATTTTTTATATTGTCGTTTCGAATTTAGAATACTTGATTTACCGGATTCCTGTACACGTGTACGTTACAGAGAACCGTTCCAAACTCAATTTTTAGAACCGGATCTGATTGGTTGTGATGTTTTATAAGCCATGAATTCATAATACGTATAATACGCATGTTACTTATCTAAAGGCTACTATTTTTCAAAGTCATTTAACATAGTACAATGAAATACAAAAAAATGGTATGCACTGAATTGAGTAGCCATGTTCACGGGTGCTCACGATTACGCAAGTATACTTTACTCAACACAAATCGTGTTAATATTTGTCACATCAGTATAGTACCGTTGGCATAACGAACAAATAAAATATGTACGTAGCTAAATAAATGAGTAGGTATATATAATGCTTTAATTAAAACCGATGATCAAAGAACGTTGTCGAGCGATGCTATTGTACCGACTTCCTGTATTAATCGACACGAATAAGGACGTACAGACAAAAATTAAAATTTTTATTATAATTAAATTTGTTATTTTAAAATCGACCGTTAATCGTTCGATATTAGGTTAAAATCAGTTCAAAGTTCCGAAACTATCACGATATCAACGTAGCCGCATCTTGTCAAAGTCAGTTTTCTCCTAGCGCTGACTCGAAGATGTGAACAAACGAAAATGACGCTAAAAGCAAGGGATGAAAAATTAAATTCGTTCCAATAGCTTCGGTGTATGATTGTCCACGAGATCATCACATTGATACAAGAAACAATGATTTTATAATACATGTGGTATTTCAATAAATAATTCAAATTTTAGTATATTCTACATTATCGAATCGTAAATAATAATAATAATTAAAAGTGGACTTTTCAAGCAGTCGTCCGAGAATCACGAAAGTGTAAAATATTCAAAACATCTCAAATTATATCATCATCATCATCATCATCATTATCTGAGCCTGTCCACTGCTGAACATAGGCCTGTACAATTGATGTCCAGTGCGGCCGGTCCATTGCCTCCTGCATCCAACGTAACCCAGCAATGTTCACTAGGTCATCGATCCATCTGGATGACCGTACAAACTACGCTTACAATTATATGTCGAAAACAATTAAGCCGAGATTGGACCGTAAAAGTAATTTTAATTCATCTAAAATAACTAATTAAAATTTTTTATTTCCGTATTTTTTTCAGACCTCAAAAAAAGCACTTAAGATAGAAATGGATTGATGAAGAGACAACATAGATGGATACCCAAAAATTTTATTCAAGTTATTGGAAATACGATTACAACTTTATATCTTGGTCACGACATAAAAGAATGTGTATTATTCATATGACAGATCCAGCAATTGAAATAAGGACCGCTATGCAAAGTTCAATCTTTAATGATAAGCCCAAAAAGGAAATTAGGACGGGTAATAAATTACGATTTTATACGGACGTGTAAAAAAATGGAAGTTCTATTGTTAAAGGCTCTTAGTACCTTATTGAGATAATTTGCAGCTACGTGGGCACTGAATTGGATATCCCACTTAACAAAACGCGAAATCGCGATTTCTAAGCGAGAAATAAGGTACAAGAGATAAATACCAATTCTAATGTATGCTTACGAATAAAACTTCTGACCTATCTACATTTATCTGTCGTTAAGCAGCTATGAACTGGGATTTGGATGGTCCAACAAAAATAAATATCTAATTAGTTTCATTAACATTTAAGTTTGACGTATAATAAAAAATATACATCGAGGAGTAAAAAGTCTTAAGGGACATTTCGCTTAGCACCCGACATTTATCTCTATAATTAAATATACTTTTTATTTAGTATAAGCATCAACAGTTCGATGTTTTTAATTGAACTCCAATTAAGTTTACTTCAGTCCATTTTTTCCCAATTTTTTTAAACTTTAAATGGCTGTCTATTGCAAAAACTATTTAATTTTATATTGCAATTATATGTCGACAGGCGGTGGTAGGACCTCTTGTGAGTCCGCGTGGGTAGGTATCACCACCCTGCCTGTTTCTGCCGTGAAGCAGTAATGCGTTTCGGTTTGAAGGGTGGGGCAGCCGTTGTAACTATACTGAGATCTTAGAACTTATATTTCAAGGTGAGTGGCGCATTTACGTTGTAGATGTCCATGGGCTCCAGTAACCACTTAACACCAGGTGGTCTGTGCGCTCGTCCACCCATTTAGCAATAAAAAAAAGGGTCCTAAGGTGTACCATTACGCACAAGCTCACTCGAAATTAAACTCAAAACTTTTTCACTAATAAACCTATTTTTATTTACCACACCTTGCAGCTCCAGCCAATACGTCCGCCATCTTGAAGGAAAACACAAAGATGCTGAATGGAGAAATTTTCTTGTGTAATTTTCACGCTTTTCCGCCCTCGGCACACCGCCCCCCTCCCACCCTCGGAGGTAATTTCCTAACGGCCATTCCATCATGATCTGTGCTTTAGCGTTTAAAATGCCTTTCTCGGCGGATTTCACGAGGAATGAAGGTTCAAAATAATCTGGATAACCTTATATGTTTGTAATAATATTTTGTATTCATGGAAGTGTAAGTTTTTAATTGATTTATAATTAATGTATTGCATAGTGCTGAACTTAATAGGGTTTCTAATTAAAGTTTTCCTGTGTTCATTTTGAAGTCAGTTTTCATTAAAAATTACGCTTTGAATTGTGATAATTATGTACCAGGTGCTATGTAAAAAAGTATCTACGTCTAAGTGCTCACGAACGCTCACCATGACAACAAGATCCTCATAAACATAACAATGTGAATATCTCCGTCTTGAAGGATGAGGACTTATTTGTAATACCGAACGACCGTATTACCTTTCAAACCCATACTTATGATTGCTATGAAGAAATAGGCAGAGTCGTAGTATGAAGAAATAGGCAGAGTCGTAGTATGTCTTACCAGTGAATACAGCTCACAAACTTTACGAGTTTGGTTTTTACTACACGATGTTATTCCTTTACCGTTCATGAGTAAGTTAAGTACGTATTAACTTAGAATGATTGATACTTGCCTGCGGGATTCGAATACCATCGCAACGCTTGATATGAGTAAGTTAGGCCGTAAGCAGAACTTTATATTGAATTTATTTCTCATTCACAAGAATCTGATGTTACACGAATAGAGTTAGGACGTTATAAGCTTAAAGATTTATGTTGAACTCCTTGAGTTTCAAAGAGTCTTTCTTTTCTTCTCTGAATATAATAATATACAAGAATAGTATGGTACTAGTATGACGGGGCGTAAGATATCAAGCATACCGGGTGACTTATCTTTAAAGTTAAATTTAAGTTTAAGACTTACTCATAATGACTTATCCTCAAACCCCTAAAACAAAAAACAAATCGATCAGTTACAGCGTGAAATAAAATTCTCTTCCATTATCTCAAGTATTGTTAGAATGAGGATGTTCCCTGCGTATTCTTCATGGTATACGTTTTTTCATACGCAACAGAATGAAAATTGATAATAACAACAGTAATTACTACCGCTCATCACAGATTCGCCCATAATCAAGGTCATGTAAGTGATTTGAGTATGAAAAAAAAATTGCATTGGATTTGTTCAGTATTGGAATTTTGATCTTTTGGTTGAGAGGCACGTGTTTTACCGCTACGCTACTTCCAAGGTTGCCACCCTCTGTTATTCTTAAGTCTATACGTTACAGTTATTATTACGTAAGCGTACATACATACATTCACACACACTGATACAAACTCACACACATACGTAGTCGGATGTATACGCCGCTGGCGCACGAGTTCTACAAGAAAATTAGTTATTAAAATTTCACTGCCGTTCCAAAATTTATCTCGGGCGCGGCTTAGGTGATTCGACTAGTTTTGATACTTGATGACCTGCGGTATTTGTTTTGTATGGATTGTGTTGTTTCAAATGTATGTATCAGAAGGTAATGAAATCAGATTCTTATGAAGAATTTCGATCTTTTTTCAAAAGAGGCTTTTGGAGAGTACTTAACGGTAGGCAGCGGCCTGCAAAGCACTAAAAAATAAATAAAGAAAGAATTGGTCTCTTACCTTTTCGTCAATGTAACAGTTTTAATTTCGTTTTTCGGTTCGAAGGATGTCCCGGCCATTATACCAATTCAACTAAGTCAGTGGTAGCGCTCACAGCATCATATCTATTGGCTTCGGTAGGTAATCCCTTAATATCAGATGGGTCATATTTGCGTTCACCTGTCTTTGCTAAATTTATAACAAAAAAACATATGCAACTTTTTCTCATTAACGCAAATACCCAACAATGTCATTGTTTTTAAAAATGATTTTAACACACCGGGTAAATCAGCAATGTTACAGGGTGGTGCTTTTTTTTAAAATCCAAAATAATTCAATAGTTTTCCTATCTATGCTGATAGCCTTGAGAGGCTATATCAGCGTTACCCTAGCATGTAGGTGAGCTGTGAGCTCTCGGAGCTCAAGCCGGAGGTTTTGCTAACACTGGTCCTAGCAAGAGCAGCGCTTCGCAGAATCTACCACCGCATCGGAAACGCGACCCACTGAAAAGATCCGGCGAGAAACTCAGTGGGCTGATAATTCAATGCATCAACTATTTTGTAACTATACCAATAGGTTTCAAATCATAAAATGACCATTGCCAGAACATTCACTGTCCGCACGAAACCGGTTTTGACATTGTCAATTTGTTGAATCTGCCCCGAATCGCCACCGGTCCGAGCCCGTGGCGTTGAGCTACTTACCTATTGTTGTAATATTCACACGGTCTGACCGTTGTCCGATCGAAGACCGCCGTCTTAAGGTACATTAACCCCTCGTTATCAACACAAACCTGATTTATTTTGTATCAACTTAATGTTACCAATCTTAATACTATTCTTACTAGATAAGTCAACAAATATAAAGGTGAGGAGAGTGGTGAGAAATCAGAGGTGAGAAGTTTTATAATAATTAACATGGTTACTGATTACATTAATAAGCAAATTTTTTTATTTTTTTTATTGCTTAGATGGATGGACGAGCTCACAGCCCACCTGGTGTTAAGTGGTTACTGGAGCCCATAGACATCTACAACGTAAATGCGCCACCCACCTCGAGATATAAGTTCTAAGGTCTCAGTATAGTTACAACAGCTACCCCACCCTTCGAACCGAAACGCATTACTGCTTCACGGCGGAAATAGGCGGGGTGGTGGTACCTACCCGTGCGGACTCCCAAGAGGTCCTACCACCAGTGAAAGTTTTTTTGAATATTTTTTATTGCTCAGATGGGTGGACGAGCTTGAGGCCCACCTGGAGTGAAGTAGTTACCGGAGCTCATAGACATCAGCAGCATGAATACCGCCACCCACCTTCAGACATGAGTTCTCAATTTTACACAAATTGGCAGGGTGGTGGCACATACCCCAGCGAACTCACACCCTGTTATTAATGATTAATATTCCAATTTACTGCCTTTCACGCACAAAACACTTTTTACACACGATTTTTACAGGTAAAGCCAAAAAGAGGTAGTAGCCACATTGAAGTTCGCTTATTTTAAATCGCCCCGTTCCCATTGTTGAGGGTTATCAAGTGATTACGTAATTTGCTTTTCCCAGCGTTAAAAAAAAGGTTCTCAAGTGGTTTTTAGAAGACCATTGATATAAATCAGGCTCAAAAGTATCTATACGGCTAGGAATTTTGCAAACAATAAGGTACTAATCCTTAGAATGATGATCGGTCTCATTCTTCGAAACTCATGATGAAATCGTATTAAGTCAATTTTTATTGAAAAATATTGTGCTAACGTCATCCAGACATTACTATAGTATCATTACATTACACTACACTAGGTAGGTACCACCACCCTGTACATTGCTCCCGTAAAGCAGTAATGCGTTTCGGTTTGAAGCGTGGAGCAGCCGTGGCACTGTAAAAGCCGAGATCTTAGAACTATATCTCAAGGTAGGTGGCGGTATTTACATTGTAGATGTCAATGGGCTCCGGTAATCACTTCATACCAGGTGAGCTCGTCCACCCATCTAAGCAATAAAAGCTCCTCATAAAAACTGCTTAATAAAAATCTGGTATCCATGTATCGTGACCTCGAAACCTGCTGTACTCGTTCGAATGGCCAGTGGTGAGAAAAAGGAACGAACAAAAACTATATTTTAGTTTAAAAAAAAACAGGTTTTTTACTAGTTCGACCCGTTTTGTAATGAGGGGTTAAAATTATCCGAAGACGTTACTGAGCTTGCTCGGACAATGGTCAGTGTGGGAACGGATCGCGCGAAGGGTTCGATCAATTAAAGACTGAAGTGTAAACAGGTTTGTTGTATAATTTTGTTATCATTATAGTTCGAATATGCGTCCCCGTCTCACGGTGGATGGTCGGTGTTGCTCTTGGACATCTAACAATGAAGGAGTCGAAAACGCAATTCGAATTCCTCCGGGTAATCTATCAGGGTTCAATCATTTTCATTTGGTTAGCGCTGTAGGCCCTACCTACACGTTACTTACAATGGTGAACAAAAAAATGGAACAAATATCTTGGCTGAGAATCAAAAATTTGTCGGTTTTTTTTTTATAATAAATAGCCTTTTCCAGTCAATAATGTAAAATGTTCTTGATTATAGAAGAGCTCATGGCTTATTAGTATTGTGTGGCTATCCGAATGCTTAGGCGTACGATACACTTTGATATATAAGACCGAAGTAGCAATTAATGATATATTAAAATAATAGGTATAGTTTTTCCAACTTTAACAAAATGGAAGAATGATTCAAATTGTCATACCGGCGCTTATGTTATTTAGTGAGAGTGACACTGATTGGCGAGCTTTAAATTTACATTAAATAATTAAAATCCTAAAACGCTTATTACAATTCGTCCTTAAATACGCAAATAATTACTAACATTATTATGCTCATAAATATTTTTTTTTCATAAAGTATCAAAACCGTTCGAGTGTAGTATGAAACGAAGACGCTGTTAAAGTTTTCCGTGCTACTTTCGCAGCTCTGCAGAAAGTTGTACTGGGGCTCATTACGGGAGGGGGCGGGTGTATACACTAACGTTATGGACGCAGCTTTAATTAAAAGCTTTGGGTTAAAAAAATCTATCTATGAAATACGAGACGCAATTAACTTGGTCAATACACTCCGATCAGCAATTTTTTAATGACACTTAACATTTGAGGTCATGCTCGATGAAACAAAAATTCGACATTAGAAAGAGACAAAACAACAATCAATTAGGATTTAGTCTATGAGAGAACGAGATAGAACGATTCTGATTTTTTATCTAATTATGTTTTTACTTTGTTAGCCCCACCGGTATCTAACACCTGTCTACTTGTTTCTGTCGAGAAGCAGCTATACGTTCCGGTTTTATGGCCGGCATAGTCAATACAATTGGCTCTTGGAGTTCATCATGTCTTAAAATCGGCAATAAATCTGCTCACTACAAACAAAATCTTACTAGTGGTAGGACCTCTTGTGAGTCCGCACGGGTAGGTACCACCACTCTGCCTATTTCCACCGTGAGGTAGTAATGCGTTCCGGTTTGAAGCGTGGGGCAGCCGTTGTATCTATAGTGAGACCTTAGAACTCATATCTCAAGGTGGGTGGGCGCATTTACGTTGTAGATGTCTATAGACTCCGGTAACCACTTAATATTAGGTGGGCTGTGAACTTGTCCATCTATCTACGCAATAAATAAATAAAAATCTTCCAGTACCATTCAAATACTGAAGCGCTTAAGCAAACGCTGCGTTTCGTGACTGTATCCTGCAATCGCCTTAAAATTCCTCGCCTCGGTACCCCGGGGCGCTTATATAATATCTAAGAGATAAGTTCCCTGTACATACCCCAGTATTGACAGCTTTAATATTTATTACGAGCTTTTGTTATCTGCCCTACGTCCTGGGCGGAGATTTTCAAAGTTTTGCTATTATTGTGGAGTTTATCTTTTTTAACTAAGCTTAAATTAAAGGTGATTTTCATTAATAAGCATTCGATAAGTTTCTTTTATTTACTTACAGTTAAAATGGGCACACAGCTCACCTGATGATAAGTGATAGACAGACATCATCAACGACGTAATTAAACTGGATAACTAGATACAATTTTTTTTAATAATTATAGGGAACAAATCACGCATGGTCAAGGCCTCAAAATAGAACTCCCTGTGCTATGCGGTACCAGAGATTGATAAACATACTTATTTAATATGACTAGTGGTCCCTCTGTAGTCGAAATTCGACTATAATTAATTGAAATTATACCTAACTTTGAACATTATTAAGGTTCTATTGTCAAACACTATCATACTTCTATAATCACAGATTTCGCCAAGACTACAGACAAATATTGATAAAGATAAACAGCATTAATCTATTGTCATTTTGACCAAAGACTTTAATGCAATGACATAAGTTTGACAGTAAATAAAGGGTATTTATCACTATTTATATATGTGTGTGTGTCAAATATATGGTAGGGTGTTTAATGTTTTTTTATTGAATTAATCTATATCTATACTAATATTATAAAGAGGAAAGGTTTGTTTGTTTGTTTGTATTGAATAGGCTCCGAAACTACTGAACCGATTTGAAAAATTCTTCCACTGTTGGAAAGCTACGCTATCCCCGGGTGACATAGGCTATATTTAATTTATTTTAAAAAAAATTAGGAATCCTTACTGAAACTTCAATAATGTAACCCAATGTGTAAAAAAATTACCTAAAATTCTTTACATCGCGAGCGTTACTTCCCAAGCGAAGCCGGGGCGGGCCGCTAGTGTATTATTAATGCATAATTTTTAAAAAATATTAGCATTGTGCACTCCTTCTCTATATTCTCTATATTTGGTCCGCGCAATTTTCGTAAAAAGGGATACAAAATTTTTACTTCATATATTAATATATATAATATATAAAATATATATATATATATATATATATAAATAAACTAACATACTATCTAACCATATGAAACGTGAGGATGTGTGAGTTAAGTACAACTCATTTGTAAATATCAACATCAGTCTACATCAAAAGCATCTGTTAGAAGATAAATTTTAAAATACCCATTTATTTATTATAAAAAAAAAGAACACAATATTCCTAACCTAAAAGTACATGTTATTATCCGCAACATGCTTCGTCAGATTTTAAATAACTGTTACTTTAATAATTCGAATATAATTTCAAATTTAACTTTACAATATTGTGGTTCAAATTGAATCACCATAGTCATTATTTAGGTATATTTAAGCTGTTTTTTATAGCTTCAATGGGTGGACGAGATCACAGCCCAACTAGTGTCAAGTGGTTATTTGAGCCCATGGACATCTACGACGCAAATGCGCCACCCACCTTGAGATATAAGTTCTAAGGTCAGTATAGTTACAACGGCTGCCCCACCCTTCAAAGCGAAACGCATTACTGCTTCACGGCAGAAATAGGCAGAGTGGTGGTATGTACCCGTGCGGACTCACAAGAGGTAATAAACACCCAGACAAAGAACAAACAAACCTGTTTATCACAAAATGTTTTGGTCCAAGTGTGAATTGAACCCACGATTCTCGGTGCAACAGTCGCAGCCGCTAACTACTGCACAACCGATTCAATCAAAATTGTCCTTCTTAAGACATAAGATTCAACCCTCATATACAAGAATACAACCGCTATTTTACCCACTGAGTTTCTCGCCGGATCTTCTCAGTGGGTCGCGTTTCCGATCCGGTGGTAGATTCTGCGCAGCACTGCTCTTGCTAGGGCCAGCGTCAGCAGCACTCCGGTTTGAGTCCCGTGAGCTCACTTACACGTTAGGGCGAAGCTGATATAGCCTCTCAAGGCTATCAGCATAGGTAGAAAAAAAATTAGCTATTTTACTCTTCAGACTAAAATGAACTCGCGACAGGAATAGGCAAGAAGGTGGTTATTGCTCCGACTTGTAACAATCCCTAACTTAAATAAAACATAAATTACTTAATTATATTACACAAGTCCTTCCTTAGATTCCATTTAATTATATATTATATAAAGAAGGAACGTAATTAATTATTTAATGAAGGTACATTACTTATGCTTTATCAACACTGTTGATTTATTATGTGTATGTAAGTATATTGGAATATAAATCATATAGTGATTTCATATTTAACGTTATATATCTGTTTATTGTATGTATGTATGTAATGTCTTTAATAATATATTATTAATAGTACACCGCAAAACACCTGGTGTATCTTTATCTTTTCCAGAATTTCCGTTAATTAAAAGGTTGCCTGGAAGTAATCGCTTTTAGCGATAAGACCGCCTGTTGTACAAATGCATCTGCTTGTTGACTGTTTTCCAATGTTAATTGTGTTTTGGTGTGCAATAGAGTATGCTCTCTCTCTGTCTCTAAAAATATATATATAAAAAAAATCAATCAATCTCCCGATGAGTCCACCGGCGTCTCCTCCCTCACCCAACGCCCCATTTATCCACATTAATATAACTTGACTCGTGATAAATTGCTACAGAGCCCGGCGCGGCCTACGTTTTCTTAGACGAATTTTGCGGCCATATACAGCGTGTTTGTGCTCTGTAAATTCACATTATAATTCTATTTTTGATTCAGCATTGACCGCGTAGATTGAGGCTTACGATTAGACCAGTGCACTTTGAAAACGCTTGTCTGTGAAGTGAAATTTGGGATCGCCTGTATACTAGATGTATTTTTTATTAACTAATTATTTTTTTGCTTATATGGATGGACGAGGTCACAGCCCACCTGGTGTTAAGTGGTTACTGCAGCCCATAGACATCTACAATGTAAATGCGCCACCCACCTCGAGATATAAGTTCTAAGATCTCAGTATAGTTACAACGGCTACCCCACCTTTCGAACCGAAACGCATTACTGCTTCACGGCGGAAATAGCTGGATGAGCTCATAACTCGCCTAGTGTTAAGTGGTCACCATAGCTCATAGCCATTAACAACGTAAACGCCGCCAGCCAACGGCTGCCCCACCCTCCAATTGGGTTGGTACCCGTGTACCAAATAAAAAAGGTTTTGACACTCATTTTGAATTTATGACCGATCAAGCATAAGCCAAAGCAAAGCGTGTTGCACTTAAGCAAAAAATAATAATTGTTGCCTTGGTAGGTGGATGAGCTCACGGCCCACCTGATGTTAAGTGGTTACCGGAGCCCATTCACATCCACAACGTAAATGCCGCCACCCACCTTGAGATATGAGTTTTAAGGTCTCAGTATAGTTTAAATCATTTATTTTAATTATGCATTAATAACACCACCCTGTATATTCCTCAAGCGAGTAATTACCGTCGTAGCAGGGGTTTTCTCACAAAAAACCTTCCTCGCTCCGTCTCAGGCACGCCTCACACACACACACACACTGTACGATCTTACTGAAAATCTTACATAACGCTTTCAACTATTTACTTATAATTAATTGAATTGTACCGACTTCAAATATTTTATTTACTATGCGAGCAAAGATGTTAAATTTAGTACGTTTTCCTTTCTTACAATTCTTTGTATTAATGATTATTTAAAAAAAAAACATTACTCGTCATTTTAATCTAAATTTGAAATGTTTGACAGCTGAGATGCCGAATGAAGAACCCACATAATATGTTTTGACGTTTATTAAAATTTGTTTCACGAAGCGCACATAATTTAAAAAATTTTAAAATTCGTTGCCTTTAAAATATCAAAACAAATTTCAAGTCAAGATAAAAAGACCGATAATTATATTTTTCAACACGGAAAGCAAACAGATCCTGATGTTCACAGACGCTTTACGTCAAAATGTAAAGTTGGACTTGCAACCTAAGCCACGAACACAACCTAAAAAGTTTCTTTGCAGTGAGTCGCGTTTCCGATCCGGTGGTAGATTCAGCGAAGCACTGCTTTGCTAGGACCAGTGTTGGCTCTCAGACTGAGCCCTGGAAGCCTGTCTACCAAACCATGCGTAACTGAAATAGCTTCTCGACCCTACTTGCGATTAGCTATAAAAAAATCACATATAGTCATAAGATAGTCCGATAGTCACATATTTCCTCCCGATCCACTAACGGTGCTTTTAGGTACACAAAGCACCGGTCATCGTTCTCGTCGAACCCGTCGCTGGTGACGAAGGGCTCGGCGAGTAAATGAACCCATAGAAACAGCCCATACTGAGTTTCTCGCCGGATCTTCTTAGTGGGTAGCGTTTTCGATCCAGTGGTAGCGTCTGCGAAGCACTGCTGTTGCTAGGGGCAATGTTAGCAACACTCCGGTTTGAGCCCCGTGAGCTCACCGACTAGCCCGGTGACGCTAATATGGCCTCTCTAGACTAGCTTAGGTAGGAAAAAAATAGTCACACATTCTCGTAGTCAGACAGACACAGAAATAATATATATGTGTACAAATCGTATATAGTATTATAATAAAGTATTTTAATTACTAATACGACGTGAGTAACCAATTATCGTATGCTGAATTCTTTTGTTTTGAACTGGGGTTCGGTACCGTCTAGTGAGATATGATCAAAGCCAATCCCGTCATTCTCCTATGAGGCATAAGGTTGAAGGTTCAGTTGTGTTGTGTAACCCATGTCCCATTTCATAGATAGACTGGACCGCGCGACTGCTCCGCGAAGCTATTTGTGGCTCACAGCGGCTGAGCGTATAGTCGCTTTTACCATACCCACCATGACTGTTACGTCATCTACGATACTAGGTCCACTCCACATAGCCAGATCATTTCTATGGTCATGCGAGCAATCTTATTTTGTGAATTTAATTTCTTTAGACTTGCAGAGTTCAATACCCCATTTTACCTTGCTCCAAGAGACTTTTCAGCTGAGACGATTGGCTATTTAACTGATCGCAGTACATTAGCAAATCTTTTTTTTTCTATCGCCCTTGGGCTTCGTCAGAAGGTTTAAATAGCAGCTGTCTTAAGACCCCTACAGGAGGCCTGACAGCTCGAAGGTACTAGGAAGATCCTACTATGATGCTATGGACCAGTTTCCAACTTTAGGCGAGTTTGATTATAACTCATTAGTATCGGTTCTTGATTCAGGATTCAATTCCCTTCTTTCTTTTTTTTAATTTTTTTTATTTTTTTTTTATTATAATTTTTTTTTCGGGTAGAGGGCCGAACCTCCTACGAGGTCCCCTCGCAAAAGGGAGAATTCAATTCCCTAACACGACTGTTTTTTTTTTAATCTTCAATGTTACGACTGCTCTGGGGTAGACCGGTGATATATAAAATAAAACAGTGGACTGTATTATTTGGTAAATTTATAAAAAGAGTAACACAAGATGAAAACAAGTAAGTGTCGCGGGCGGCGTTGCTGCACGAAGTGTCGAAGCCGGCGTAAATTCGCGACCCCGCACCGCTGTCCTCAATGGACTCGGTCCTGTCGATGTCCGTGCATCGACATTCAGCCAAATCCGTTTCATTGGTTTTTAAAATATAAATATAAGTATTTAAACAATCACGCCACATTAACTGGTCCCGTACTAAGTTCGTAAAGAACTTGTATTACAGGTACCAGATAACGGAAATAAATGTAAGATTTTTATTATACACATACATATATTTAATAAACATCCACAACCCTGGAAAAGACATTTCTATATTTATCATACAAATATCTTCCCTTGGCGGAAATTTTAAATGGTGTTCGATCGCAGCTACTTCGAGCTCCATCCATCCCTCGTCTCGGCAGTTAAATCAAGAATAATCGTACAAAATCTGGTATGACTTGCCTCCGCCTTTGAGAAGTAGACTCACACAAGGATTAAACCCCTTCAAATACTTTTATAAGGAATTTCTACTTATACAGCAAAATGCGGAGGCAGGGATTCTGTAGATTATGCCACATATTTAAATTTAGGTATTATTAGATTTTTTTATATATTATTTTAGTTTTAGTAGTTTAGTTTATTATTATAGATATATATATATATAGATTATTATAGATAAAATTATTTAAATTATTATTTAGGTAAAGCTACTTATAAATAGAAAATCTGCGTTAGCTCACCGCCAGTTGGCAGAGTTCCCAGAAGGCTGGCAGCATTTCCACGCTGGATAGCAATGCTAATTCTTTGTGCAAAATACGTACCGGCCTTCTGGTCTCCCGAGGCCTCAAAAAGTTTTTTTTAAGGTCCTTAAAAAAGCTTTTAGCAGATGGGCCCCAGGGGCCCAAAGTTTTCACCCCAAACGGAACAAAAATGAAATCTTTACAGAGATTTTCATATTTCCGTCGTTTGAGGCCTTCAGCCGTTGAAGCAGCGCTGCCAGTGTTAGAATTAGTCCCAGGAAGATAAGATTAGTTTATAGATTAAGATTACAGGTAGCGGCAGACTAACAGCGATAGTTTCAGCTATCATAAAGCTGAGCCGCGGCCTTTTTATCTCCACTGTGTTAATATAATATATTGTAATATTGTTTAGAATTACAATTTTTATGTCATATTAATTGAAAAGTTACTTGTATTGTGGAGTAAATAAATATAATTATTATTATAAAAATTAAAATCAACGAGAAAATTTGTTTGATCTCGCGCGATCAAACAAAACACGTTTAATCTCAAACATTATCTTCCGAAACTCTTATTAGTGCGAATAATTACAAAAGGGGGCATTCGGGGGCCGCCGAGGGGCCGTATGGGGGCGTTCGTTAGCGAGCCCTAATGCTGGCAGACATTAATCATTCCTTTCATAAAGAGTGGGGCCGCGTAGATAAATAAGTGTAGTATGTGCTTTCTTAGGGTACCCTTCTTGAGAAAGTGTCGGGCTTAGCGTGGATAAGACTATTTTAATTGTACTTTTTTTTCCAGGTTCTGAGAGCATAGCTAAATGCGTTGCTCTAATGAAAACCATTGCGTTCTGGTTGATGCCTATGGGTATAATCACCGCTTAACCGGTGGGCTCCGATCTACGATTATTTCGACTAATGACAACGAATACTCTGCACATTGTCTATCACCTCAAAGAGAAAACGACGGTGGAAACCAGAAATTTGATGAAGCACATTTAAAATTATTTGTATAATTTAAATTAAAGTTGATTATTTAGTTCTTAATAAATAAATATATCTGAAAGCTTTTGATAGCTCGTCATGTTATAATTCAATTATTTTAAAACTAAATAAATTCCTAACCGTTCCTTCGCCATAGACCCACTAAACGTTCATCAGTTCAGCTATTCCGAACCCGAGTAAATTTATAAAATTTATCGAATTATAATGTCAAATTAAAGCTTCACCCTACCTCTCGATGAGTTCTCTTAATTTTGGACTTGAATTTATCATAATTGCTACAAAGGACAGCACACCACGATTTTGCAAAGTATAAAGTTAAAGTGAATATTAAACCAGCACAATTATAGTACCAACTACGTAACTTATTTATTATTTTTACAGTTTAGTTTTTACTTTATTCAGTTACAAAATAATTTCTGTTGCAGTATATAATTATTGGCAGCATCGCATACTTTAAATTGCTTAATGAAAAAAGTAAACAAATTATATGCACGGTACTATCCATGCTATGACGTACGTCAGTTTCCTTAGCGAGGCAAGGCGGCGCTGCCACATAATTATTCATCTTAAATTGCACGTGTATGTATGTGTTGGTACGCCCGTGTTTCTGGGTTGCCAGTTCACACGCAAGAAAAAAAAAACCAAACAATTTCTTCGTAAAAAAATCTTGACCAAACTTTATTATCAATTTATTGACAGTCGTTCTTTTACAGGGAACATTTATTTGACAGTTCTGGAACAAGGGTTTTACTGAATTTAATTCCCAATCACCTTAAGTGCGGAACAACGCCTAATACGCCTCCGTTACTATGGGCTAAGAAACCTTAACTTCTCTGTCGCCGTAACGTGAATTTGATTTAGTGTAAGAAAGAGATGCATATATACCTTAGATATCCTATCAAAATATAATGCCTGCTGTGAAAGTGTTAATATAATAAAATATGTTATTTAAAACCAACAAAACACGTTTAAACAGCGAACTGAATTAACAATAAATTTAATTTTTTTTTATCCTGTTGATACAATTCAAGATATTAGAGCGAAATTATAAAACTATTATATTATTTATTTATTTATTTATTTTATTATTATTTGTGGTCATAGTTTAACAAAGATTAATAAGCTAATATTAATAAATGTATGACTATGTCCTGCTAGTAAAGCGTACAAATATTAGGTGTAAGTCTACATTGGTCCTTCATGCGCGTGTAGCCATTCAAGTTAATCGGATATCTTCAAATCAGTGAAAAAATCGATCGAAAATTCCCTTAGAAAAAAAAACCTACCTACTAAAAGCGCGTTAAAAACCTGGTGGTAGGACCTCTTGTGAGTCCGCGCGGATAGGTACCACCGCCCTGCCTATTTCTGCCGTGAAGCAGTAATGCGTTTCGGTTTGAAGGGTGAGGTACCCGCTGTACTGTAAAAACTGAGACCGTAGAGATCAAGGTGGGTAGCGGCATTTACTTTTTTGATGTCCATGGGCTCCGGAAACCATTTAACACCCTTAACATAGCCAAAGTTATTCTTAATATACTTGAGACCTTAGAACTTATATCTCAAGGTGGGTGGCGCATTTACGTTGTAGATGTCTATGGGCTCCAGTAACCACTTAACACCAGGTGGCCTGTGAGCTCGCCCAACCCATATAAGAAAAAGAAAAAAAACGTGCGTTAAAAGCACGTATTTTATCTATATACATATTAATCTGACATGAAACAGTCAGCGCCCGTCACGGTAGGTATCAGCTTCCCACCTCATGCGCGTGTAGCCATTCAAGTTAATCGGATATCTTCAAATCAGTGAAAAAATCGATCAAAAATTCCCTTAGAAAAAAAAACCTACCTACTAAAAGCGCGTTAAAAACCTGGTGGTAGGACCTCTTGTGAGTCCGCGCGGATAGGTACCACCGCCCTGCCTATTTCTGCCGTGAAGCAGTAATGCGTATCGACTTGAAGGGTGGGGCAGCCGTTGTAACTATACTTGAGACCTTAGATCTCAAGCTGGCTGGCACATTTACGTTGTAGATGTCTATGGGCTCCAGTAACCACTTGGTGGCCTGTGACCTCGCCCACCCATCTAAGCAATAAAAAAAAAAAACGTGCATTAAAAGCACGTATTTTATCTATATACCTACATGTTAATCTGACATGAAACAGTCAGCGCCCGTCACGGTAGGTATCAGCTTCCCACCAGCCCCTATAATCCCAATCGCCGAGCTTCTAAGCTTTCTTTGAAGAATGATATGTCGTTTTGCTGACAAGACATTGTTTCGGGAAATTAGTGACATATTCGGCTCAAATATTATTACGCTGGTGGTGATTAGTCTACAAATGGGCTGTGCATTAATAGAGTTGTTTCAGGAAGTATTGAGGAATCATGCATCATGCCAAACATGAAGCCTTAATTTCGAAGGAATTTTGCTATTACAAAGAGCACTCTCAGTGGACTAAATCATAGATAGCACCCAATTCTCTTCGCAGACCTGGAATTTTGAAACGAGAGACACCCGTAACGTAAAAGACTTCACTTCCATCAACCAATTGAAGATTTACCCCAAGATGTTGTCAAATTTGTTATTTCAATAGTTTTATTAAATCATTAATTTCCCTAAATTTAGGGAAAACTTAGTCTTAAAGAATTATATAGCGGAATGATTGAATGACTTGATGAGTCGACAACATTAGTAAGGTCGTGGCTCATAATTGAACAACAGTAGTTCGAAAAAGAAGTAGTAGGCGATTACCATTAGAAAACGATAATGATATGAATTAAGATAAATTATGATACTTTATTTATTTTACTTTACCCACAAAAACCTAAAATTTTCTTCCCTAAATCTGGCAACACAATCTCTCATTGTACACATATTCAGAACAAGTGTGCGCCTGAAATTACTGGCGCTCTTTGTAAAGAGCCCAGCGTTCGGGAGAAAATTTATAAATTTATTTAGTTTCCCGAATCGAGTTAACGCTAAAACATTCTACTATTTTAATGGCAATTTCATTATCGAATCTGAATAAAATAGATTAATGTATTTTATTTTATTCACCCGCCTATTTCTGCCGTGAAGCAGTAATGCGTATCAGCTTGAAGGATGGGGCAGCCGTTGTAATTAGACTGAGACCTTAGAACTTACAACTCAAGGTGGGTGGCGCATTTACTTTGTAAATGTTTATAATAGGCTTCAGTAACCAATTAACACCAGGTGGGCTGTGAGCTCGTCCACTCATCTAAATATTAAAAAAAAAGAGTATTCGGTCCTCCCGATCCACTAACGGTGCTTTTAGGTACCCTAAGCACCGGTCATCGTTCTCGTCGAACCTGTCGCTTGCGACCAAGGGGTTGGCAAGTAAATTAACCCACAGACACAGCCCACTGAGTTTCTCGCCGGATCTTCTCGGTGGGTCGCGTTTCCGATCCGGTGGTAGATTCTGCGAAGCATGTTTCTTGCTAGTGTTCGTGTTACCAACAACGTCAGGTTTGAGCCCCGTGAGCTCACCTACTCGTTCGGTGACGCTGATATGGTCTCTGAAGACCATCAGCATAGGTAGGAAAAAAAAATCGGTGGCTTTCGTAGTGCTGGCGATGAGGTTAATATGATTATTATCATTATGATGACGTGATGAGTTAGAATATAACATCAGAAATCACATATTCGTTTGGGAATTTGAGCAAGACAATATACTGTCAGATGGGCAGTAAGCTTGTCTGAAAACAAGCACAATAAAAATAATCAATAGAGTTTTAAAATGTATTCATTTATAACTGGATAAAGAAATAACATTGTTTAAGATGACTTTGCATTATTATTAATAGGGCGTAGGAGGCGCGATGTTATAACCTATAAGATCCATTATAACCTTTAATAAACCACCCTTATTTCACCCAAAAACCTAACACCTGGACAAAGAAAACCTGAAACGTCTCGGCGTGTTCTCCGCGAGATTTAATTAAAACAACCCCCCGCTCTCCGGCGAGGGGATGAAGAAATATAGCCGGGGGCGGTAGTTTTTGGGGCCAAAACAAACGTTTGTATTAACATATTATTTAAATAACGCTTGGGATAAGACGTTGCTAAACTAAGCTTTAGAAGCTCGCGAGATGTTGCTTACACTGATAAACGCTAAACTTTATTTTGCGATAATGGCAGAACACATTTTCACTTCAGACTTTACCGATTTGCAATGATTTATATACATACACCTTTATTATTTAAAACTGTTTAGTTTTTAAAAACGATATTAAAATTTCTTCAGTGTCATGGAGTTTAATCTCTTATTCAGTAAACAGAGAGTTGAGTTTTGTATAGTTTATTAATAATGTTTAGGTACTGTTTAGTTTTTAATATTAATTTTAAAAGAGATTATGTAAGGGCTTTAAATATTGTTTTCTTATTATATAACAGAAAACGTAATTAAGTCCTTTATTGTTTATTCATTCTGAAGTACACGAGTCCTTATATATTCTTAAATGATTTTAAAATTCTTTAGTGTAATGAAATCAATCGCCAAATCGTTTTTTTATTTATTTATTAATAATAATTTAGGTAAAGCTACTTATAAATAGAAAATCTGCGTTAGCTCACCGCTAGTTGGTAGCGTTCCCTGAAGGCCGCCAGCATTTCCACGCTGGATAGCAATGCTAATTCTTTGTGCAAAATACGTACCGGCTTTCTAGTCTCCCGAGGCATCAAATAGTTTTTTTTTAAGGTCCTTAAAAAAATTAATTTATTAATAAATTTTATTCACATATTAAACGCATTTCAATATTGTCTCAAATACCGAAACACGCAATCTTCACAATCTAGTAATAACATAATGTTACATAGGCTGGATTTTGTCACCGGTTAAAATCGAAGCGACCTAATTAAAGTTATTATTAGTGTTTCATCTACAGTAATTTACACTACATCATCATCATCATCATCAAAAGCCCACAGTCGTCCACTGCTGGACATAGGCCTCTCCCAATCCATACCACTCAGCCCGGTCTGCGGCTCTCCTCATCCACTTCTTACACTTACATTTACATAAATATTATAAAGTACGCGAGACGTCGAATGAGATGTATCAAAAAAGTTAAAGTTTGAGTTTGAGTTAACTTTTACGCGAACGAGAAATTAAAAAGCTCTCACTAAGCACAGTGATTGTAAAATTTGATATATATAACTAGTCAGGTCATAAGTATTGTCACACAGTAAAAACTTTTCTTTTAGAATGCTGGCCACAAAAAAGTTTATTGAATTCGAATTTCGAATTGTTCATGAAAATAAAAATGTATACTTTTAGAATTTTCACTCATTTTTAAATATGGAGTGGACGCTTAAAGAAGACCGTGTTGCAGTTATTGCGTTGCATCGNAAAAGAAAATGAATTGTACGTAGCTCCGAAGAAAGTCAACACAACTAATGCATACGAATACATGGCACGCGTAAAATCAAACTCATTAAGAGAGAAAACCAATGTATAGCGATCACCATACACTCGAAACCGGAATAATAACAATCATTACAATACAAACCTGCAAAAAACAACCAAGAAAAACATTCCCCCAAGCCGGCTGGTCCCCGTGGGGGAAAATGACCATAACCCTCCAGTTATCAAAACAGTACCTCAAAAATCAATACAAATTGGAACATTTAATGTAAAATCGTTAGCATCCACAACAAGATACATAGAACTAGTATACTCACTAGAAAAATATTAGGCTTAGTTGAAGTTAGACGGATGGGCTGTGGCATCGAAGAGCATCAAGACTTTATATTTTGCTTTAAAGGAGAAACACCTGGCATGCGTAAAGTAGGATTTTTGATAATCTAGTAAGCTTCTTAGGCTTATCTAAAAGAGTTGCAATACCTCAACTGGAGCTCAACAAAATGATAATATCAATCAATAATTCAAGTGTATGCACCAACTGAAAAGGATTCTAAAGAAAAATCGATAAAAATTTTACGAATCACTACAAGAAGCGCAAGCGCAGGCTAGTGAAAATGTACTGTTAATGGGAAACTTCAATGCCAAGATAGGGATAGCTAAAACAAAAGAAGAAAATAATGGATGAAAAGAGCTAAGAACAAAGAAAATTGGATTAAGCTGGAGGAGGCCTATACCCAAATAGGGGTTCCTATCGAAGAAAAAGTTTGATGTAGGCAAATCAAATAAACAACAATAAAGAAAAAAGAAGTGTAAAAACTGAAAATAGATCAAAATGTAAAAATCATATTACTATATATTTAAGAATATTTACATGTAATACTTAGGTGATGGGAAATAAAAGGCTTTATTATTATTATATTATTATTAAACGCATATTTTAAAAAAAAAATTAGCATTGTGCACTCCTTCTCTATCTATCTCTATATTTTGTCCGCGCAATTTTCGTAAAAAGGGATACAAAGTTTTTGCTTCACGTATTAATATATAGATAAACTAACATACTATATAACATACTATCTAACCACACGTAACGTGAGGATGTGTGAGTTAAGTACAACTCATTTGTAAATACACATCAACAACACTCTACATCAAAAGCATCTGTTATAAGATAAATTTTAAATAACTGTTACTTTAATAATTCGAATATAAATTCAAATTTAACTTTACAATATTGTTTAAGGTTCAAATCGAATCACCATAGTAATTATGTAAGTATGTATAAGCTTTTTTTTATTGCTTCAATGGGTGGACGAGATCACAGCCCAACTAGTGTCAAGTGGTTATTTGAGCCCATAGACATCTGCGACGTAAATGCGCCACTCACCTTGAGATATAAGTTCTAAGGTCAGTATAGTTACAACGGCTGCCCCACCCTTCAAAGCGAAACGCATTACTGCTTCACGGCAGAAATAGGCAGAGTGGTGGTATGTACCCGTGCGGACTTACAAGAGGTCCTACCACCAGTAATAAGGAAATACATATAAAGATAATAAACACCCAGGCAAAGAGCAAACAAACCTGTTCATCAAAAAATGTTTTGGTCCAAGTGTGAATTGAACCCACGACTCTCGGTGCAACAGTCGCAGCCACTAACTACTGCACAACCGAATCAATCAAAATTGTCCTTCTTAAGACATAAGATTCAACCCTCATATACAGGAATACAACCACTATTTTACCCTTCAGACTGAAATGAACTCACTGCAGGAATAGGCAAGATGGTGGTTATTGCTCCGACTTGTAGCAAACGGTAGGCAGTGGCTTGGCTCTGCCCCTGGCATTGCTGAAGTCCATGGGCGACGGTAACCACTCACCATCAGGGGGGGCAGTGTGCTCGTCTGCCTACAAGTGCTATAAAAAAACCTTAACTTAAAACATAAATTACTTAATTGTATTACACAAGTCCTTGCTTAGATTCCATTTAATTATATCTATATCTATACTAATATTATAAAGAGGAAAGATTTGTTTGTTTGTTTGTTTCGAATAGGCTCCGAAACTACTGGACCGATTTGAAAAATTATTTTTCCATTAGAAGCCGACATTGTCCCTGGTGAACATAGGCTACTTTTTTTTAATTTTTTTTTATTTTATTTTTTTGGTTTCATGTGTGTTTTAATGTTTCCGAAGCGAAGCGAGGGCGGGTCGCTAGTATTATATAAAAAAGGAACTTCATTAATTATTTTCAGGAAGAAACATTACTTAACAGCCTAATGTTTATTGCTTGTTTATGCTTTATCAATACTGTCGATTTATTAAGAGAATATAAGTATATTGCAATATAAATCATATAGTGATTTCATATTTAACTGTATATATCTATTTATTGTATGTATGTATTTTCATTTTATATTCATAGTACACCGCAACATACCTGCTGTATCTTTATCATTTCCGGAATTTCCGTTAATTAAACGGTTGCCTGGATGTAATCGCTTTTAGCGATAAGACCGCCTGTTGTACAAATGCATCTGCTTGTCGACTGTTTTCCAATGTTAATTGTGTTTTGGTGTGCAATAGAGTATGCTCTCTCTCTCTCTCTAAAAATATATATATAAAAAAAATCAATCAATCTCTCGATGAGTCCACCGGCGTCTCCTCCCTTACCCAACGCCCCATTTATCCACATTAATATAACTTGACTCGTGATAAATTGCTACAGAGCCCGGCGCGGCCTACGTTTTCTTAGACGAATTTTGCGGCCATATACAGCGTGTTTGTGCTCTGTAAATTCACATTAAAATTCTATTTTTGATTCAGCATTGACCGCGTAGATTGAGGCTTACGATTAGACCAGTGCACTTTGAAAACGCTTGTCTGTGAAGTGAAATTTGAGATCGCCTGTATACTAACTGTATTTTTTTATTAACTAAATTTTTCTTTTGCTTATATGGATGGACGAGGTCGCAGCCCACCTGGTGTTAAGTGGTTACTGGAGCCCATAGACATCTACAACGTAAATGCGCCACCCACCTCGAGATATAAGTTCTAAGATCTCAGTATAGTTACAACGGCTACCCCACCCTTCGAACCGAAATGCATTACTGCTTCACGGCGGAAATAGCTGGATGCGCTCATAACTCGCCTAGTGTTAAGTGGTCACCATAGCTCATAGCCATCAACAACGTAAACGCCGCCAGCCAACGGCTGCCCCACCCTACAATTGGGTTGGTACCCGTGCACCAAATAAAAAAGGTTTTGAAACTCATTTCGAACTTATGACCGACCAAGCATAAGTCAAAGCAAAACGTGTTGCACTAAAACAAAAAAAAAAAAATATTGCCTTGGTAGGTGGATGAACTCACGGCCCACCTGATGTTAATTGGTTACCGGAGCCCATTCATATCCACAACGTAAATGCCGCCACCCACCTTGAGATATGAGTTCTAAGGTCTCAGTATAGTTTAAATAATTTATTTTAATTATGTATTAATAACACCACCCTGTATATTCCTCAAGCGAGTAATTACCGTCGTAGCAGGGGTTTTCTCACAAAAAACCTTCCTCGCTCCGTCTCAGGCACGCCTCACACACACACACACACACACTGTACGATCTTACTGAAAATCTTACATAACGCTTTCAACTATTTACTTATAATTAATTGAATTGTACCGACTTCAAATACTTTAATTACTACGCGAGCAAAGATGTTAAATTTCGTACGTTTTCCGTTGTTACAATTCTTTGTAGTAATGATTATTTAAAAAAAAAGATGTGGTGTCGTGGGACACCAGGCAGGAACGAAGTTCCTTCGGCTAATGTAGAATCGACACAATTTGCAAAAGAAAATCGTGCTCAATTTTATGTTGGTTTTCTTGATTTTTCTCTTAAATTTTGCTGATTAGTTTTTATTTAAGTACAGGAAAGTATTTAGGAAATTCAGTATTTTAGGAAATAATAAATTACGTAAAATAAAAAAAAATCGTCATTCAAATTATCAATTAAAATAACAAAATATGTCTCTTTATTTTTGTTTGACAACATAAAATTACATAGAAATAGAAATAATTACAAAATAGAGAGAGAAGGGATGAGAGAACGAAAAGAAAGAAGGAGAAAGAGAAAGGTATTAAACACTACTCGCTTGTGTATACGACTATCGAGCCTGCGCACGTCTCATTTAACGGTTTTATTCCACGGACTTTTTCTTACGGTTTTACTATCACATTTTTTTTAGTTCGGTCGCGCAGCAAAATCCCTATCACCTCCAAGCCTGCCGTAAGGAACTTCGTTCCAAAAAAACATTACACGTCATTTTAATCTAGATTTGAAATGTTTGAAAGCTGACATGCCGAATGAAGAACCCACATAATAAGCTTTGACATTTATTAAAATTCGTTACACGAACCGTAATTTCAAAATTTTTTAAATTCGTTTCTTTCGAAATATCAAAATAAATTTAAAGTCAAGATAAAAAGGGCGTTTAGTGGACTTTTTATCTTGACGCGAATCGAAATCGAATTTAAAACGAATCTCGTCATTCTCCTATGAGGCATAAGGTTGAAGATTCAGTTGTGTTGTGTAATCCCTGTCCCGTCTCATACATAGACTGGACCACGCCACTGCTTCGCGAAGCTATCTGCGGCTCCTAACGGGTAAGCGAAATGACGATCGTCGTATGGTGGTATAAAAGGTATATCGCATAGTCGCTTTTACCATACACAACATGACTGGTACATCATCTACGATACTAGGTCTATTCCACATAGCCAGACCATTTGTATGGTCATGCGAGCAATCTTATTTTGTGAATTTTAATTTATTTAGACTTGCAGAGTTCAATACCCCATTTTACCCTGCTCCAAGAGACTCAGCTGAGACGATTGGCTATTTAACTGATCGCAGTACATTAGCAAATCTTTTTTTTTCTATCGCCCTTGGGCTTCGTCAGAAGGTTTAAATAGCAGCTGTCTTAAGACCCCTACAGCAGGCCTGACAGCTCGAAGGTACTAGGAAGATCTTACTATGATGCTATGGACCAGTTTCCAACTTTAGGCGAGTTTGATTATAATTCATTAGTATCGGTTCTTGATTCAGGATTCAATGCACTAACACGACTGTTTTTTTTTTATGTTCAGTGTTACGACTGCTCTGGGGTAGACCGGTGATATATAAAATAAAAGAGTGGACTGTATTATTTGGTAAATTTATAAAAAGAGTAACACAAGATGAAAACAAGTAAGTGTCGCGGGCGGCGTTGCTGCACGAAGTGTCGAAGCCGGCGTAAATGGACTCGGTCCTGTCGATGTCCGTGCATTCAGCCAAATCCGTTTCATTAGTTTTTAAATGGTTTTCGATCTCAGCTACTTCGAGCTCCATCCATCCCTCGTTTCGGCAGCTAAATCAAGAATAATCGTACACAATCTGGAATGACTTGCCTCCGCCTTTGAGAAGTAGACTCTCACAAGGATTAAACCCCTTCAAATACTTTTATAAGGAATTTCTACTTAAGCAGTAAAGTGCGGAGGCAGGGATTCTGTAGATTATGCCACATATTCAAATTTAGGTATTATTAGATTCTTTTATAGATTAGTTTTTTTTTTATTGCTTAGCTGGGTGGACGATCTCACAGCCCACTTGGTGTTAAGTGGTTACTGGAGCCCATAGACATCCACAACGTAAATGCGCCACCCACCTTGAGGCCTAAGTTCTAAGGTCTCAGTATAGTTACAACGGCTGCCCCACCCTTCAAACCGAAACGCATTACTGCGTCACGGTAGAAATAGGCAGGGCGGTGGTACCCACCCGCGCGGACTCACAAGAGGTCCTACCACCAGTAATTACGCAAATTATAATTTTGCTGGTTTCATTTTTATTACACGATGTTATTCCTTCCCCGTGGAAGTCAATCGTGAACATTTCTTGAGTACGTATTTCATTAGAAAAAATTGGTACCCGCCTGAGATTCGAACACCGGTGCATCGCTTCATACGAATGCACCGAACGTCTTATCCGTTAGGCCACGACGACTTCAAAGACTTTATATTATTTTAGTTTTAGTAGTTTAGTCTATTATTTTATAGATTAGATCAGTTTATAGATTAAGATTACAGGTAGCGGCAGAATAACAGCGATAGTTTCAGCTAACAAAAAGCTGAGCAGCGGCCTTTTTATCTCCACTGTGTTAGTATAATATATTGTAATATTGTTTAGAATTAGAATTTTTATGTCATATTAATTGAAAAGTTATTTGTATTGTGGAGTAAATAAATATAATTATTATTATAAAAATTAAAATCAACGAGAAAATTTGTTTGATCGCGCGAGATCAAACAAAACACGTTTAATCTCAAACATTATCTTCCGAAACTCTTATAAGTGCGAATAATTACAAAAGGGGGCATTCGGGGGCCGCCGAGGGGCCGTATGGGGGCGTTCGTTAGCGAGCCCTAATGCTGGCAGACATTAATCATTCCTTTCATAAAGAGTGGGGCCGCGTAGATAAATAAGTGTAGTATGTGCTTTCTTAGGGTACCCTTCTTGAGAAAGTGTCGGGCTTAGCGTGGATAAGACTATTTTAATTGTACTTTTTTTTGTCCAGGTTCCGAGAGCATAGCCAAATGCGTTGCTCTAATGAAAACCATTGCGTTCTGGTTGATGCCTATGGGTATAATCACCGCTTAACCTGTGGGCTCCGATCTGCGATTATTTCGACTAATGACAACGAATACTATGTACATTTTCTATCACCTCAAAGAGAAAACGACGGTGGGCACCAGAAATTTGATGAAGCACATTTAAAATTAATTGTATAACTTAAATTAGAGTAGATTGTTTAGTTTTTAATAAATAAATAAATCTGAAAACTTTTGATAATTCGTCATGTTATAATTATTTTTTTTTTAAACTAATTGAATTCCTAACCGTTCCTTCGCCATAGACCCACTAAACGTTCATCAGTTCAGCTGTTCTCTCCGCCTTTTTTCTCTCGGCTCTAGATTTGAAATTAGATCCCGAGTAAATTTATAAAATTTATCGAATTCTAATGTGAAATTAAAACACAACCCGATGAGTTCTCTTAATTTTCGACTTGAATTTATCATAATTGCTACAAAGGACAGCACACCAGGATTTTGCAAAGTATAAAGTTATAGTTTTTTTTATTTTTTATTGCTTAGATGGGTGGACGAGCTCACAGCCCACCTGATGTTAAGTGGTTACTGGAGCCCATAGACATCTACAACGTAAATGCGCCACCCATCTTGAGATATAAGTGTTCTAAGGTCTCAGTATAGTTACAGCGGCTACCCCACCCTTCAAACCGAAACGCATTACTGCTTCACGGCAGAAATAGGCAGGGCAGTGGTACCTACCCGTGCGGACTCACAAGAGGTCCTACCACCAGTGATTACGCAAATTATAATTTTGCGGGTTTTTGACTTTTATTACACGATGTTATTCCTTCACCGTGGAAGTCAATCGTGAACATTTGTTAAGTACGTATTTCATTAGAAAAATTGGTACCCGCCTGCGGGATTCGAACACCGGTGCATCGCAACAACGAATGCACCGGACAACTTATCCTTTAGGCCACGACGACACGACGAAGTGAATATTAAACCAGCACAATTATAGTACCGACCACGTAACTTATTTATTATTATATAATTCAGTTGCAAAACAATGTTGCAATGTATAATTATTGGCGGCATCGCATACTTTAAATTGCTTGATGAAAAAAAAGTAAACAAATTCTATGCACGGTACTATCCATGTTATAACGTACGTCAGTTTCCTTAGCGAGGCAAGGCGGCGCTGCCACATAATTATTCATCTTAAATTGCACGTGTATGTATGTGTTGGTACGCCCGTGTTTCTGGGTTGCCAGTTCACACGCAAGAAAAAAAAAACCAAACAATTTCTTCGTAAAAAAAATCTTGACCAAAATTCATTACCAATTTATTGATAATAAAGTCCTTCTCATACAGAGAACATTTAATTTTACTTGAGAGTTCATGGAACAAGGGTTCTGCTGAATTTAATTCCCAATCATCTTAACTGTGGAACGACGCCTAATACGCCTTCCTTACTATGGGCTAAGAAACCGTAACTTCTCTGTCGCCGTAACGTCAATTTGATTTAGTGTAAGAAAGAGATGCATATATACCTTAGATATCTTATCAAGACATAATGTCCGCTGTGAAAGTGTTAATATAATAGAAGATGCTATTTAAAATCAACAAAACACGTTTAAATAGCAAACCGAATTAACAATAAATTTCAGTTTTTTTTTATCCTGTTGATACCATTCAAGATATTATTTTTTTTACTTTTGTGAGTTGTTACCGTCGCCCATGGACTTCAGCAATGCCAGGGGCTGAGCTAAGCCGCTGCCTACCGCTTAATACTCTATTTTAGAGCTAAATTATAAAACTATTGTTATAAGTGGTCCTTCATGCGTGTGTAGCCATTCAAGTTAATCTAACATCTTGAAATCAGAGAAAAAATCGTTCAAAGATTCTCTTAAAAAAAAATCTACCTACTAAAAGCGAGTTAAAAACACGAGCATTATAAGCCGTTTTTTATCTATATACATGTTAATCTGACATAAAACAGTCAGCGCCCATACGGACATCAGCTTCCCACCAGCCCCTATAATCGCCAAGCTTCTAAGCTTACTTTAAAGAACGACAAAACACTGTTTCACGAAATTCGTGACATCTTCGGCTCAAATATTATTACACTGATGGTGATAAGTGTCTACAAACGGGCTGTGCATGAATAGACTTGTTTTAGCCTTAATTCCGAAGGAATTTTACTATTACAAAGAGTATTCTCAGTGGACTAAATCATAGATAGCACCCAATTCTCTTCGCAGACCTGGAATTTTATCACGTGAGATATGATCAAAAGCAACCGTCTTCTCTTCTATCAACCTATTGAAGATTTACCCCAAGATGTTGTCAAATTTGTTATTTCAATAGTTTTATTAAATCATTAATTTCCCTAAATTTAGGGAAAACTTAGTCTTAAAGAATTATATAGCGGAATGATTGGATGACTTGATGAGTCGACAACATTAGTAAGGTCGTGGCTCATAATTGAATAACAGTAGTTCAAATAAGCAGTAGGCCGTTACTATTAGAAAACGATAATGATATGAATTAAGATAAATTATGATACTTTATGTCAGGTGTATTGAAGTCGTCGTGGCCTAATGGATAAGAGGTCCGGTGCATTCGTGTTAAGCGATGCAGCGGTGTTCGAATCTCAGGCGGGTACCAATTTTTCTAATGAAATACGTACTCAACAAATGTTCACGATTGATTTCCACGGTGAAGGAATAAAACCCTGTAATAAAAATGAAACCCGCAAAATTATAATTTGCGTAATTACTGGTGGTAGGACCTTTTGTGAGTCCGCGCGGGTGGGCGCCACCACCTTGCCCATTTCTACTGAGAAGCAGTAATGCGTTTCGGTTTGAAGGGTGGGGCAGCCGTTGTAACTATACTTGAGACCTTAGAACTAAAAATAAAATAGAAAACTTAAAAACCTCAAATTTTGTTCCCTAAATCTGGCAACACAATCTCTCATTGTACACATATTCAGAACAAGTGTGCGCCTGAAATTACTGGCGCTCTTTGTAAAGAGCCCAGCGTTCGGGAGAAAATTTATAAATTTATTTAGTTTCTCGAATCGAGTTAACGCTAAAGCATTCTACTATTTTAATGGCAATTTCATTATTGAATTTGAATAAAATAGATTAATGTATTTTATTTTATTCACCCGCATATTTCTGCCGTGAAGCAGTAATGCGTATCAGCTTGAAGGATGGGGCAGCCGTTGTAATTAGACTGGGACCTTAGAACTTACAACTCAAGGTGGGTGGCGCATTTACTTTGTAAATCTTTATAATAGGCTTCAGTAACCAATTAACACCAGGTGGGCTGTGAGCTCGTCCACTCATCTAAGTATTTAAAAAAAAGAGTATTCGGTCCTCCCGATCCACTAACGGTGCTTTTACGTACCCTAAGCACCGGTCATCGTTCTCGTCGAACCCGTCGCTTGCGACCAAGGGCTCGGCAAGTAAATTAACTCACAGACACAGCCCACCGAGTTTCTCGTCAGATCTTCTCAGTGGGTCGCGTTTCCGATCCGTTGGTAGATTCTGCGAAGCACGGTTCTTGCTAGGGTTCGTGTTAGTAACAACGTCAGGTTTGAGTCCCGTGAGCTCACCTACTCGCCCGGTGATGCTGATATGGTCTCTCAAGACAATAGCTTAGGTAGGACAAAAATTAAAAAATGCGGTGGCTTTCGTAGTGTTGGTAATGAGGTTAACGATTATGATTATTATGATGAGGTGATGAGTTAGAATATAACATCAGAAATCACATATTCGTTTGGGAGTTTGAGCAAGGCAATATACTGTCGGATGGGCAGTAAGCTCGTCTGAAAATAAGCACAATAAAAATAATCAATAGAGTTTTACAGTGTATTCATTTATAACTGGATAAAGAAATAACATTGTTTAAGATAACTTTTCATTATTATTAATAGGGCGTAGGAGGCGCGATGCTGTAACCTATAAGATCTAGCATTATAACCCTTAATGAACCACCCTTATTTCACCCAAAAACCTAACACCTGGACAAAGAAAACCTGAAACGTCTCGGCGTGTTCTCCGCGAGATTTAATTAAAACAACCCCCTGCCCTCCGACGAGGGGATGAAGAAATATAGCCGGGGGCGGTAGTTTTTGGGGCCAAAACAAACGTTTGTATTAACATATTATTTAAATAACGCTTCGGATAAGACGTTGCTAAACTAAGCTTTAGAAGCTCGCGAGATGTTGCTTACACTGATAAACGCTAAACTTTATTTTGTGATAATGGCAGAACACATTTTCACTTCAGACTTTACCGATTTGCAATGATTTATATACATACACCTTTATTATTTAAAATTCTTTAGTTTTTAAAAAGGATTTTTCTTCAGTGTCATGGCGTTTAATCTCTTATTCAGTAAACAGAGAGTTGAGTTTTGTATAGTTTATTAATAATGTTTAGGTACTCTTTAGTTTTTAATATTAATTTTAAAAGAGATTAAGGGCTTTAAATATTATTTTCTTATTATATAACAGAAAACGTCATTAAGTCTTTTATTGTTTATTCATTCTGAAGTACACCAATCCTTATATATTCTTAAATGATTTTAAAATTCTTTAGTGTAATTAAATCAATCGCCAAATCGTTTTTTTATTTATTTATTAATAATAATTTAGGTAAAGCTACTTATAAATAGAAAATCTGCGTTAGCTCACCGCCAGTTGGCAGCGTTCCCAGAAGGCTGGCAGCATTTCCACGCTGTATAGCAATGCTAATTCTTTGTGCAAAATACGTACCGGCCTTCTGGTCTCCCGAGGCCTCAAATAGTTTTTTTTTAAGGTCCTTAAAAAAAATTAATTTATTAATAAATTTTATTCACATACTAAACGCATTTCAATGTTGTCTCAAATACCCAAACACGTAATCTTCACAATCTAGTAATAATAACATAATGTTACGTCGGCGTGCTGGATTTTGTCACCGGCTATAATCGAAGTGACCTAATTAAAGTTATTATTAGTGTTTCACGTACAGTAATTTACACTTCATCATCATCATCAAAAGCCCACATTCGTCCACTGATGGACATAGGCCTCTCCCAATCCACACCACTCAGCCCGGTCTGCGGCTCTCCTCATCCACTTCTTACACTTACATTTACATAAATATTATAAAGTACGCGAGACGTCGAATGAGATGTATCAAAAAAATTAAAGTTTGAGTTTGAGTTAACTTTTACGCGAACGAGAAATTAAAAAGCTCGCACTAAGCACAGTGAATGCAAAATTTGATATTTCAGTCTCGCATCTCAATGCGTATGCAATGCATGTGTATTGTGGTGTTTTTGTGGTGAACCCCTAATAGCACAGTTCATTTATAATCCTACACCAAATATCTTTCGTGTCATCCCTAACAAATAAACTCAGTACCAAACATGGTAAAAAATCAGGGAGTAAAGTGTTTTGAAACGCAAAAAATGTCTCCGCTAAAAGCCTCCCGGGGAATCGAGCGAACGACCACTAAATTAACTTAACCCGGATAAAAAAAAACGTTAACCACCGATTAACGGATGCGTCGCGATCAACCCCCGGCCGGTGTCCGGGAAAATAGAAAAATTATAGTGCTCGCTAAATATAGAGACAGACTTGAATATAGCAACCATGATTTATTCATTTGACATAAAACGACCATTTTATTAGGTATTGTACAATGAGAATGAAATATATGAAGGGTGAACCGACAGGGTTATGAATATAAGATTATTCTTTTTTTTATTGCTTAGATGGGTGGACGAGCTCACAGCCCACCTGGTGTTAAGTGGTTACTGGAGCCCATAGACATCTACAACGTAAATGCGGCACCCACCTTGAGATATAGGTTCTAAGGTCTTAAGTATAGTTACAACGGCAGCCCCACCCTTCAAAACGAAACGCATTACTGCTTCACGGCAGAAATAGGCAGGGTGGTGGTGACTCACATGAGGTTCTACCACTAATAATTACACAAATTATAATTTTGCGGGTTTCATTTTTATTACACGATGTTATTCGTTCACCGTGGAAGACAATCGTGAACATTTCTTGAGTACGTGTTTCATTAGAAAAATTGTGGTCCAATTATTCACGCTCTCCAGCTCGCATTCAGCCAACAACTGATAAACGTTAACGGTCGTCTGGTGTAGTGGTAAGTGACATGGTCACTAGACAAGGGTCGCGGGCTCGAATCCCGCCAAGGGAAGATATTTGTATGATAAATATAAAATGTACTTTCCAGGGTTATAGATGTATATTAAGTATATGTATGTGTATAATAAGAATCTTACATTTATTTCCGTTCTCTGGTACCTGTAACACAAGTTCTTTACGAACTTATCACGGGACCAGTTAACGTGGCGTGATCGTTAGTAAATATATATTTATTTAAAAAAAAAAAAAACAATTTTCTGTACATTTCACTTGTGTTCACGATCGCGCCCCATACTCGATAAAGCCGTATCCACATTCGTACAGCCTCTGTGTAGCGTTGCAATAAATCACGTTGCTAACGCAGGCGCCACTTAACACACGTCCGTGATCATCCCCCGGCGGCTCTCCGCAATAAAGACACGGGAATACTGAAAAAAAAAAGAACACACGTATTACACAGCTAATTTCTTACTCTGTTACGCGGTCGAGTTAATTTGCAAGATTAATCTGTTGTTCGTGGTCTAGGGGAGAGTTTTTGAACGGGCTGTTTTTTTGTGTTTTTGCGTTTTATGGAGATTCTTAGTTGATTTCGCTGTGGGGCGGAAAATGTGGAATAAATAAGGAAATGCGTACGATTTTTATTAGTGCTCTTCTGTTAGCTTCCTTGTAGTAGCTTGTACTGTACATTTAATAAGACTAACGCGTATGTATCTTTGGAGAACACAGGTGAGCCCATTCACTCAATTTTTTTTTTATTGCTTACATGGGTGGACGAGCTCGTAGCCCACCTGGTGTTGAGTGGTAACTTGAGCTATAGACATCTACAGCGTAAATGCGCTACCCATCTTGAGATATAAGTTCTAAGGTCTCAGTATAGTTACAACGGCTGCCCCGCCCTTCAAACCGAAACGCATTACTGCTTCACGGCAGAAATGGCGGGGTGGTGGTACCTACCCGTGGGGACTCACAAGAGGTCCTACGGTACAAGGAGGTAATAAAGGCGCACCATATAAAAAGTGTCCGCTATGACATGGCCGATTAAGATGGCGCCACTGTAGCAAGTGGAATGATTTTTAATACAACGCCAAAAACTACCACACTTCACTTCAATCCAACACATTCAACTCTGTTTAAAACTGCTATATTCATGTCATTTTCGCTTCCCACACTAGCGCTATTTTGGTGAATCTTCGAACATTACCTTGCTGTTTACAGCTAGACAATTTTTCAACCCCATCCCTATACAAGATGGTTATACCTTTATATATTTGAATACCAACCAGCACAATTACATTCTTTGGTATGTGTACACTGAGTGTTATATCATTTAGGCCATGATGTCTGCATAATATAATATTTTTTCATATTGGTCTTGTGTTAACAAATTATGGTTATTTTACCTTTTTACCACCACGTCCTTCGCATTTCTCACAGATCACGTTCTTTTGAAGCGCCAGTTTTCTGACTGTGCCACAGTACAACTCCTCCAATGTTACTGATAACTGATGAATTACATCTTTGCCTTTGCGTTCTTTGTGGCTTCTACCTCCACTAAATCCACCTCCAAAGATAATGTCAAAGAGATCGATTGGTGAACAAAATCCACCACCACTACCACCCCCTTCCTTTCCTTTAACCTCAATAAAGTTACGTTTATTTGCAAAGATATTACTAAATACCAGTACTGTCACAACGACTTGCTGTTAGATCACATTGATATTATCTTTCTGGTATTCGATATTTTTCCGCTTTTTTAAGTATGGCAATTGCCTTCTTAAGACGCCATTTTAGCCAGTGTCGATTTATAAAAATATCTTCAATTCTTAATTCACAAGAAAGAAAGAAAGAAATCATTTATTCGCTAAGCATAGTGAAAATGAGTTATTACATAAGTTAAAAGCAGCGTGTATGCTTAGTCATTATTTGACATGCGAATTTTAGTGCTGTGCAAGATATTATAATATGATATAATTTACCATTCATTCATCCTTAATTCGACTAATAATTAAAAAATCCATTTATTTTCAATGTCGTCCCTAAGAAAATCATTTATGTGATAATAATTTTCACTAATAAGATATAAAATATATCATATATCGCACACACGAATATTCTGTTATATGAAAAATATACGGAACAAAATGTGATGAAGTTGATTTATTTGAGATGGTAATAAATTCTGACGAAATAAGAAGAAGAGGATGAGGTAATATGGTGGTTAGGTATTTAATGAGACTTTTAATAAAATCCGCGACGTTATGTCCGGCGGTTTTGTTTAATTTTCATACACTTGTACCTACACTTTCACAGATGCTACCGTTGTTGGAAACTGAAGAAACTTTTAAATTAAAATATAATTCACACAGGTTCGCTGGTCGCGTTTCCGCCTGAAATATAAACGGGATCCGCGAGATATAAACATCTACCCGTTTGCACGGTGATTCTCTGGTTTGACCAAACTATGCAATAAAAATGAATATAACTCAACATTATAGGGTCTATATAATCACTGATTTCTTTGTAGTTCGTCACTTCGATAAAGCGGCACGACACGAGAACCCTCTCATCATGGCCGCCGGTAATCCTGCGGAAAGAATGGAAAACAGTCGACGTTGCCCCAAACACTTCATTTCGGATCCTCCCGATCCACTAACGGTGCTTTTAGGTACCTCAAGCACCGGTCACCGTTCCCGTCGAACCCGTCGCTTGCGACGAAGGGCTCGACGAGTAAATTAACCCTCAGACACAGCCCACTGAGTTTCTCGCCGGATCTTCTCAGTGAGTCGCGTTTCCGATCCGGTGGTAGATTCTGCGAAGCACGGCTCTTGCTAAGGTCTGTGTTAGCAACGTCGTCAGGTTTGAGCCCCGTGAGCTCACCTACTAGTTAAGGTTCCGCTGATATAGCCTCTGAAGGCTATCAGCTTAGGTAGGAAAAAAAAATGTAGTTCATAATATTATTATGAGCAACAGTCAATGTGTATGTCGATGAATATCTAACTTGGCATCTTGCAAACTCGTACGAGATGGACTGCTATTACCTATTGAAGGATTTTTTTAATGTTTAGATGTGTGGACGAGCTCACAGCCCACTTGGTGTTAAGTGGTTACCGGAGCCCATAAACATCTACAATGTAAATGCGCCAGCACCTTGAGATATAAGTTCTAAAGTCCCAGTATAGTTACAACGGCTGCCCCACCCTTCAAACCGAAACACATTACAGCTTCACGGCAGAAATAGGCGGGGTACCTTACCCGTGCGGACTCACAAGAGGTCCTACCACCAGTATAAGGTCCACATCAACTATCTAAATGGACGAAAGCATTTATCTTATCGCGGTCTACGATAAATGTTATAGACTAGACTGGTTTAAAAGATTGTCTCTTAGCGAATTAATCCTCTTGACTTCACCACCGACCGTTACGACAGTAACAATGACAGGCCTTATAAATACTCAAAAGCAATCCGTAAGCTCTTTTGAAAATTGAAAACATTGGTTCTTCTACCGGACCATAGATGTCAGCACACATGCAAAAAATCAAATGATGTTCTTTAGAGACTAAAATCGTATCTATTGTAATTCGGTAATTAAAAAGACATTAAAACATTAAAACATTCTTGAAGTTTCTGAATAATACTAAAGCCCGTATTATCAGCTTATCTTAGTAAAGCCCTCTATAGTAAATGTGGCATTTACCTAATATTACTACAAGAAAATGTAAACTATTAAATCAAGTCAATATAGTAATATATTTTATCTATAATTCTCCTATTATTGCTAAATTTTAAGATTGCGATATGTCTTTACAAGAAAATACAATATAATATTCATTAAACTACTAATAAAGTACTTCTGATATTTTAAATTATAAATTATCACTACTGCTATTCGACAACAGATGGCGCTACTCCGCACAATTTCCAATATGACATACGTCGCTTTAAATTTGAAAAAAAACCTCGAATATTTTCCATTTGAAAAGCACTGACCCAAATCCAATAAGAGCCGGTACGAACGCGCTACAAAAAACAAAAGGGAAAAAAAAAGTCCCTCGTACCCATCTCACTTACGAGCCAATGAAGCGAGCAAATAAGCGAAAAATCCGCTACGTTGTGGAAAAAAAGATAAAATGAAACAAAAAAAAAAGGACGAACGCGGGAGGAATGCGTCACTCGCTGATGTTCAGTCGCGCGCGGTGTAATTGCAAAAGGTCGGGAAAAAATACTGGCTTTTGTAGCTTGATGGTGACCAGAGGGTTCCGTGACGATGGTTTTTGCTTTTGCAAAACAACGACCCATACAAACTCCGGAAATTTATTAGAAGCGTTAAACGCTTAGAGTTTTGAAGTAAATAAATATACCAAAGTACTAGAGGTATTTTGAAGGTTTTTTACAAGCGAACGCTTAGCACATCATAGAACATACCAAAACTTTTATTATACTCAAGAGCCTAAAGACAATATATTATTAAAATTAAAAGTAATTCTGTGTGAAAAAAGGTCCGTTTCAATTTATGACTAATTTTAAGATACAATTTTAAGATAAAAATCAAACCCGCAAAATTATAATTTGCATAATCACTGGTGGTAGGACCTCTTGAGAGTCCGCACGGGTAGGTACCACCACCTTGCCTATTTCCGCCGTGAAGCAGTAATGCGTTTCGGTTCGAAGGGTAGGGTAGCCGTTGTAACTATACTGAGACCTTAGAACTTATATCTCGAGGTGGGTGGCGCACTTACGTTGTAGATGTCTATGGGCTCCAGTAACCACTTAACACCAGGTGGGCTGTGAGCACGTCCATCCATCTAAGCAATAAAAAAAATCAAAAGTAAAATCGTACTTAACTTCAGTAATAAAAATACCCATTCTTCTTTACTCCTTAAAATGGTAAAAATTAGATTACCTATATAAAAAAAAGCCTGAAAATATTACGTTCATACTTTAGCTTTGAAGTTTAGGTAGGGTTCGTTCACAGAGAGAACCCTAAAGACTGCGAATCCATTTAAAAAGAGCTACGGACGTGAAAACCATTGATATAGTCAGTAGCCGGCACCGACGCGCGCTACGATTGAGGGATTACATTCAATACCTGCTGTTTATTTTGATAGCACGATTTTTACGTTTTCATTTATTTGTTACTGTCACTCCTGTTTTGTTTTGATGTTCGATCGTGGCATTGTTTTATGCAAATAAAGGAGTCGTCAGTCACTTCAGTCAGTCATTCGTGACGCCTTCAGTGTTTTATACACTATATATTTTATATCTAATCGCCAAATAGACAGTTATCAAAATAATTTTAAATTACCACAGGCTTGCACTGGTGGTAGGATTTCTTGTGAGTCCGCACGTGTAGGTACCACCGCCCCGTCTATTTCTGCCGTGAAGCAGTAATGCGTTTCGGTTTGAAGGGTGGGGCAGCCGTTGTAACTATACTGAGACCTTAGAATATATAACTCAAGGTGGGTGGCGCATTTACATTGCAGATGTCTATAGGCTCTAGTGACCACTTAATACCAGGTGGGCTGTGAGCTCGTCCACTAATCTAAGCAATAACAAAAAAAATATTTACAAGAAAATAGAAAGACATATTAAAAAAGATGTGTTGTCGGTAATAAATCCAGTCTCATTGAATTTAAACAATAATCGGTATTGTTGTGAGCGTTAGTTACTGCTTAGTTTGCAATTAGGTTTATTTTGTCTTAAGTGGAATCTAACTGAGTGTGTTTTGACAATCTAGCAAAAGCTCGTATTGAGGGTAAACGTTGCGTCCAATTGGAGACATGAAAACGAACCAATTTGGGGTAAATTTTGACTTACTGCGATGTTCTATTCTTATACATAGAGAAATTAAATTATGGTATGGTTGGCAACAGAGGGTTGTCTATCAGTAACATTAGTCTAGAGAAGTCGCAGCCTCATTACCGTCACCCATGAAGACTTGAGAGCAATATTATCAAGTTTTTAAACAGGAATGAATCGACGGCCACTTGACTGATGTGTTTGATATTGTCATACTAAATACTGACGAATTGAAGAATTGTAATCTATTTTCAATAATTATTTATGTGAGTCAAAAAAAAGCTTTTTTAGAGATTTTATAATAAAATATCTTAGTATCTAATTTGATTTAATAGCTTCTACATTTAAGTAAAATTGTAAATTTGTTTCACTTAATTTATGCTATTCGATAAAAGATGGCGCTTACACTTCGAACTTGAAAACATTTGTACGAATATTATTAAAAATACGATCTAAAAAAAAAATTTTGAAAGTTATAGAAATTTATTTTTGTGTAGATTCTTTTTATAAAAAATCATAATTAGAAAGATAGGACAAAACTTCGTTGCTGCTATTACTATTTGACGATAGATGTCGCTGTGACTGCTGAAACCAAACTAACAGGGAAAACTTAACTAAGTTTCATGGTCGATTTGCTTGCTATCTATTGTAGTAATCGGTATAAATAAGTAATGAGTTAAATTAAACTTTTTTTCTTCAAAAAAATATTTTTTTTCGGATTGAATGATTACTGGTGGCCCGGAGTCGGAGGCCTCTTCAGTTTACCCAGGACAGGTGGGCGAACAAAGGCCAAAGGAGGGGTGGGATTTGCTAACAGCTGCCCGAGCGCCTCCAAAGGAGACCTTACAACTCAAGAGCAGTAGCTTCGCGAATGAATTTACTACCGGATGGGAATCGCGACCCACTGAGAAGATCCGGCGAGAAACTCAGCGGGCTGATGCATGGGTTAGGTTGCACGTCGACCTCTTTGTCGAGTTCGACGAGTACGGTTACCCTAAGCCTACTCCTAGTGTTAGAGCTGAAGGCGTCTAATGCAAAGGTTATTGGATCTAAAAATATTGTATTGGACCGAGAGTGCGTACGGGTTGATAACACTGATAATGTACTCGTATTTCTACCGGGATACGTTCCAACCTAAATAGCAGTATCGTCGTTGTTCTAATATTAACGAGACCTTGACCTCGTGTTTCAAGGGAGCAGTATTACCACCCGGGAAGAAAATTGACATCAATAGAAGGATATAGGAACGCAAGCTATTTGCGGAACAAGAAATATGCTATATCTTCTAAAGATAGTTCATATCCATCAAAATATATAACAATAGTTTTCATAATACCATTACACAGCTCGTCATCGATATGGAGATCATTTCGTTTCTAAATCTTAACATGTTTACGAGAAATGCGATCGCGTCTTTCAAAGACTGATATTACAAGTCCATAGACAACGTTGGCTCTGCGCTATTATATTCCAAACTAGCTGACCCGGCAGACTTCGTAGTGCCTTAATCGATAAATAAATAACTAAGCTTTTGTATAAAATAAACATAAAACAAACAAAAGGAACTCGTCCGACGGGAGACACATCAAAGGGAAAACAAAATTGTTATTTTTATTTAATTCCGAGCATTTTCATATTTATCTACCTTTTAAACCTTCTCTGGACTTCCAAAAATAATTCAAGACCAAAATTAGCCAAATCAGTCCAGCCGTTCTCGAGTTTTAGCGAGACTAACGAACAGCAATTCATTTTTATATAGGTATATAGATAGATAGATAACCAGGCCGGCATAAGGCATTAAATACAAAAAATAATAATAATACACAATCTAATGAGCTTACACGTACTTAATTAGAAAACAAGTTCAGCTGAGTACACAACCGAAAAATTGAGTCGCCGGCCCGTCGGTCTGGAAGTAAGTTGGGAGCAGACAGTTCACAAAAACAAATTAAATTTAATACCTGCCTGCAATCGCTTTATATAGGAAGGTATGAAGAAGTAAGGATGCTTTCACACACCTCTCACAGTGTATCCATTGCGTTTTATCTGCCTATAGACCAGCCTTTCCCAAAGTCAGCGATAAGGCCCCCTTGTGGGCGCTACAGACGTAAAGGGGGGCGGCAAGAGTCCCAGAAAAAAAGGGGGCGTTGTGTAGAGAATTGACCTCCCAATTTGTAATTTCATCTAGGAGGGCTATTATACGCTGACTGAGCTCTCGCTATAGTGTTTTTTAAATAGGAGAAAAAATGGGGGCGCTAAAAATAATTTATCCTCAAAGTGGGTAGTAGACAAAATAAGTTTGGGAACACCTGCTATAGACCATAGGAGTCAGATGCCGATGGAAACCGAATTATCGCCTTCAACTAACACAGTCCAAGTAATGTCTTCATCTTCTTAGTCAGACACTCTTGACGTAAATGTAACACGCAATCTATACTTAATCTATACTCTATACTAATATTATAAAGAGGAAAGATTTGTTTGTTTGTTTGTTTCGAATAGGCTCCGAAACTACTGGACCGATTTGAAAAATTCTTTTTCCATTAGAAGCTGACATTGTCCCTGATGAACATAGGCTACTTTTTTTTTTTTTTTTTGGTTTCATGTGTGTTTTAATGTTTCCGAAGCGAAGCGAGGGCGGGTCGCTAGTATTAATATAAAACTGAAGAGTTTGTTTGTTTGAGCGCGCAAATCTCAGGAACTGCTGGTCCGATTTGAAACATTCTTTCAGTATTAGATAGCCCATTTATTGAGAAAGGCTATAGGCTATATAACATCACGCTAAAACCAATACAAGCGGAGCACCAATAAAGAATGTTGGTTTTTTCCCTTTTGAGAGCTTCCGCTGCGTGCACTGCAGAAGCGGTTAAAGTTTCGCTAAAATAATGTATGACAGAATTGTTCCCCTTAAAAAGATCTAAAAAAAGGTCCGCGACAGCATAATATGTCTATATGTTGAGGTTGGCACACTATAACGTTTTTTATGCTAACCAAATTTGTTCTAAAATAAAGCATTATTTTTTAAACTATTCCACGCGGACGAAGTCGCGGGCAAAAGCTAGTGTGATATAAATAAAAACAGATGACGTCTGGATGATGATGTTCTCTTTATGGGCAAACGTGCGTCCAGCCTATGTGATGGTGAGTGGTTACCATCGCCCATGGACATCGGCAACAATTAAATTGTCATATTAACAGAAGTCGACATAATTACTTCAGTGCGCCGCGTAGGACACCGCTGACCTACATGACAGTTAGTGTGCTAACTAATAAATAATTTTGGGTTTTAAAAATTTTATCCATTTTTCTATAATCTATACATCGATACATATAAATAAAATTGGAGTGTCTGTTTGTAATATTACAATAGCCTCCTTTTACTACATGCGTATGAATATTTAGACGCTACATACACCAAAATAACATTTTTTACAATTTTTGTCTGTCTGTCTGTTTGTTCCGGCTAATCTCTGGAGCGGCTAGACCGATTTTGACGGGACTTTCACTGATATGTAGCTGATGATATAAGGAGTATAACTTAGGCTACTTTTTTAGACTAGCTTCGCCCCGCGGCGTCATCGCGGGACTCAGCTAGCAATTATAATCGTTATCGTTAAACTATGAAAGCTGTAGTAGCTACGAAAGCTTTTTATTAATTCGCATGTGTAAACGAAACTTTACGCGCGTTCCGTGTAACCGGAGGCTCCGGAAAATAATTACCGTAGCTCTGATACGTTTCCATTAATATTAAAAACTTTAATGAAAAAAATATTAAAAGGATACCCCCGAAAATTTTATCCTTTTTTCCATTAGACGGGTCTCAGGAGCAGAGGTGATGGAGTCGCTAATGGACATGCATTTTTTTATTTATTTCTTAGATGGGTCGACGAGCTCACAATGTGGTATTAAGTGGTTACTGGAGCCCATAGACATCTACGACCTAAATGCGCCACCCAATTTGAGATATAAGTTCTAAGGCCTCAAGTATAGTTACAACGGCTGCCCCACTTTTCAAACCGAAACGCATTACTGGTTCACGGGAGAAATAGGCAGGGTGGTGGCACCTACCCGTGCGGACTCACACGAGGTCCTACCACCAGTAATTACGCAAATTATAATTTTGTGGGTTATATTATTTTACATTTTCCGAGACAATATGTCTAATGCAAGTTACACAACAGCATTTTATTTACTTAGGATATTTTTATAGACTCACTAAGTACAGAATTGCTTTTAAAATTCTGGTTTATAAGCTACTATATCTTTTAAGTTTATTAGTACTTAAAACCGCGAATAAGCCAACGATTTTTTACTAGAGCAGGTCCGGCTTAGGTCGTCGTAGAATGCGTTTCGGTTTGAAGGGTGGGGCAGCAGTTGTAACTATACTTGAGACCTTATGTCTCAAGGGGGTGGCACATTTACGTCGTAGATGTTTATGGGCCCCAGTAACCACTTGACACCAGGTGGGCTGTGAGCTCGTCCACCCATCTAAGCAATAATAAAAAATCCGGTCACAACGTTTATCATGATAAAAATTACCCGGATAATCTACATTGTTTGTTGAAAATTCTTTCAGCTATCTCCAAGTGGTTCAGTGACAGACTTTCAAACATCAGTTTCTTTTAACGACATCCAAAAATATTCAGTTGTGTTTTTTTTTCGTCAAATTAAATTGATTATCGTCTCCATGGTTGGCCTTGTGAAAAATGATTCGGTACAGTCGCCTATAAAATTACTTGTGACGTCGTCAGTTATTTCAGACTAGTCAACTGCAAAAGAGGAAGACGCACTTAATATTAAACTAGATGATGACCGAGCTTTGCAGGTTTTTTTTTTTTTGATAACGCCATCTTGTTGTGTCTTTAAAGCGGTTAGTTGCCCTCAATTAAGAAAAATAGTATTATTATTCGCCAATAGATGTCGGGAAGAGTCATAAACTTGATTATCGATAAAGTTGATTATTGAAAACACGAATAAAACAACATTTTCTGAAAATAAACCGTAGCTAGATCGATTTATCGTCCCCGAAATCCCCTGTATACTAAATTTTATGAAAATCTTTAGAGCTGTTTCCGAGATTCAGATTATATATATACAAGAATTGCTCGTATAAAGGTATAAGATTACTATTTAAGCAGATCATACTTATTTATTTTTGACTCTCTGTTTGGAACTGTCTTTTTTTTAATTGCCCATATATGCAGACGAGTATACAACTTAGTTGATGATGAGTGACGGTCGCCCATGGACGTCTGCAATGCCAGGGGCTGCGGCAAGTCGCTACCTTTAACTACCGCTATCTTTTGGGTTTAATGGTCTTGGTGCGACCTATTTAATGCAGAATGTTACCAAGGCTCTAATAAAAAGCTATGTTTAATTTATCTTATCCATTGATCGCAGAGATTCGCCTATTTGTTTTGCGAGTCTCTACCGACGAATCTTTGGTGCCATATAGCAACTTGAGGTGATCGTCATAACATGAGATTGTGATTGTATTTAAAAACTATGATATCCCCAATTATACGTCACTAGTGGTTATTGTAACGGTAATAAGCCGTATTGAGAGCTAGATTACACACCGTTCTTCCACGCTATTCTGTTGAATTAATAATCTTAATCCGTAATCAAATCAGAATAAAACAAATTAATGAAACACTGTTTATATTACGTGCGCGTCTGTACCAGACCTTCTTTCCGGATCGCAAAAATAAATATTTTAATCCCTTACAGCAAGTCCGGCCCGATAGGGACCCTCTCTCGAGGAGAGCTTACGCGTATTTGAGTATATGAAAAGCTTGAAACGAAAGATAAAAAAAAATCTATGACAACATTGATGAAATTTATTTTTTTTGGCGTCATTAGTAGTAAATGCTGATGGATATGTCTAGGACCAATACGCATGGTAGTGCATACACGGATCGATGCTACGGTCCAATCTGTTACTAACGCAAATCAACCTATATCTGAAGCACGGGTTAATCGATGTTAAGATGCCACCGAAATTTCTATCTAATGCGTCCAGTGTAATATTTCGTTTATCACTTAAACTTTAGTGAATCGATTTCTAATCTACGAATCAAATAAAGGCACTTGTTATTTGAATTTTGCTAATATCCACGGACGTCTGTCTTCTAATAAGCAAAACGCCTGGTATAATTATATTCACCGTGTTTATATACTAAATAAGGTTAGTAGATTAAAACAAAAAATAAAAAAACAGACGTACATAGCAAATCGGACTCACTCTTAATTTCATCTTTATTTTTATCCTATTAATATCGGTTAATGTAGGATTTTAGAGCAAAGTTATTAAATTATTGTATAATTCAGTCAGTCCTTGATGCGTGTGTAAATTTTCAAATTAATCGGACGACTTGAAGTTAATAAAAATGATGTTCAAAGATTCCGTTACATATTAAGCTAATCATCATTCTCCTGCTCTTCTATCAGTCACCTGGGGTCGGCGCAACATTTTTTCTTCATCCATAATCCTACATCATTTGATTTTTATTACACGATGTTATTCCTTCACCGTGGAAGTCAATCGTGAACATTTGACGAGTACGTATTTCATTAGAAAAATTGGTACACGCTTGCGGAATTCGAACACCGTTGCATCGCTAGATACGAATGCACCGGACGTCTTATCCTTTAGGCCACGACGACTTGCAAAGGCCACGACGACTTACATTAGGCCACGACGACTTACCATGGTTGCTATATATTGCAATATCTACCAATATATGTTGCAATATCTACCAACAAATTCAACAAATGTTCGACTAACATAAGCATCAACTAGGTATATGCTGGCCCACCTGTCTGGAAAGTCCTCCGAGTCACAAGTAGTCCTTCCTTCATTAAAAAAAACATCAACCATATCTATACTCTATACAAATATTATAAAGAGGAAAGATTTGTTTGTTTGTTTGTATTGAATAGGCTCCGAAACTACTGAACCGATTTGAAAAATTCTTTCACTGTTTGGAAACATCACTATTCCCGAGTGACATAGGCTATAATATTTTTTGAAAAAAATTAGGGACCCTTATTAAAACTCCAATAATGTAACCCAAGGTGTAAAAAATACCTAAAATATTCTTTACATCGCGTGCCCTGCGAAAACTATTAATGATAGAATAAAATAATATACTACGACTTTGTAGAACACATTATTATTTACAAAACGTGTCGCGACAGCATATGTCTAACTGTTATAGTCATGCAGCAATAAGTGTTCTTTTATTTAAAAAAATAAAACAACGTTGAAATTTTTGTTAAAGACCCGAGCGGCTCCGGAGCGGGCCGCTAGTAGGTATTTCATAAATTCATAAATATACTTCATATATAAATTCCAAAGAGGACTTTCGTGTTATTTTGAATTCAATTAAAAATCTAAACGAAACGCTGAACATGAAATTATCTCCGAAATTCACTTACGGGGAAAAAAAAGCTCGAAACAATAGCCCCTTTTCGGGATGCTCTTAAGCTCCCCCCTACCCCTAGTCCTTTCTCCCTCGGGGCTAATTTTTGCAAGGGACAGAATTTCTTTTACCTGCTCATTTAATATAGGTACTTAATTGCCTTTTGAAGATTCAGGGGAGGGACTTTTCAGTCGAACGGGTTAAGGGCGAGAGCAGATCTTTGTTTTTATGTTGCCGATAAGATTTTGAAGGTTTTCTTTAATTTTTATGTTATACTAGCTGACCCGGCAGACTTCTTAGTGCTTCAATCGGTAAATAAAAGACCTAAACTTTTCTATAAAATAAACTTAAAACAAACAAAAGGAATCCGTCCAACGGAGGACACATCAAAGGAAAAACAAAATTGTTATTTTTGTTTAATTCCGAGCATTTTCATATATTTCACTACCTTTTAAACCTTCTCTGGACTTCCATAAATAATTCAAGACCAAAATTAGCCAAATCGGTCTAGCCGTTCTCGAGTTTTAGCGAGACTAACGAACAACAATTCATTTTCATATATTTAGATATATCACATATCCCAACATATAAACATAAGTGTGTTGTCTGGATATTATGATGATGATATGTAGAAGTTTGTAATAGAAGTTCGAATAGTTCAAAGTAGCCAAACAATAGATCTAGCTCTGTTACCTTGGCAAGCAATCAGTCATGCGTCAGAGATTCAATCCTATTGGCACAGTTCAAAGAATTAGGATGTGGATTTCAATTACGATGGAGTCTATGAAGCGCGATGTTGAGCTTAATCGTTGACTACATGAAGCGATTTACGAAGATCTGACGGCGAAAGTTAGAGCAGAGAGCTTTAAGCCCAGAGAAACAGTAAGTTTCGAACGCCCACAAAAAAACCAAAAGTTGTTCCTACTAGCTTAGGCACCCTTCTACGTAGTCTTTTCACTCTTGACATAGTTGTCGTGATCATTTTTTTAATTTTTTTTATTGCTTAGATAGTTGGACGAGCGCATAACCCACCTGGTATTCATTGGTTACTGGAGCCCAAAGACATCTACAACGTAAATGCGCCACCCACCTTGAGATATCATTGTATAGGAGGGGGCAGATTTTATTGTTGCCGCCATCACTTTCTGATGCAATACTGCTGCACTCATTTAAGGTACCATTGTAGTCTTGACTTGGTCGGTCCACTAGGAATCCTCTCGACGGAATACCTACCATCAATAATTACGCGAAATGATATAACATTGCCGGGTTACATTTTTCGATCATATTATTTCTATGTTTTGAAAATTTTGCAGATGGAAGGTTTGCGGTAGGCAGCGGCTTGGCTCTGCCCCCGGCATTGCTGAAGTCCATAGGCGACGGTAACCACTCACAATCAGGTGGGCCGTATGCTCGTCTGCCTACAAGGGCAATAAAAAAAAAAGATACATAGGAACAACGGTACGGGTCTCGCCAGAGATAAATGGACACGAAAGAGAATCTTACTAATCAGGTATGTTGCTTAAATCACTGAATATGGTATAATTAAAGCTTGAATATTTTTTTCTAAAACAAAGCAAACGGTAATATGGAAACTCTCCAAACATACCCCTGGAACATGTTTGTATATTTAAAGAAGGGCGGAACATTTTTGTGATAAGGTAGATTTATAGAAACGAGTCTTCGCTGCCTGCGGCCTCTACCCTCGCCTGACGACGCTCGACTGGCGTGGAAAGGGACTTTTCAAAAGACAACAAATTCTAACAAATTCACTTTCAAAACAATTGGCTCTCCGTCGAAGCAACAAATAGCCATTGGCTAGGCCAACTGTATGTAACTGATTGACAATATGTCATGTAGTTGGAGATCGGAATCTTAAGTCTAAAGAGGATGGTTATTGGAATTTTAGCCCTTGGTGAGAAAATGAAATGCCCTTCAAAATGTTACTAGTTTAATAAATGACAGGATATTACTAATGTGAAAGGAATACATATTAACTGATGTTTTTAATTACAAATGTATATATAGCATAAAATGTATGTATATGTATATATATATATAGCATAGTAATAATGATTTAGAACTTAAGAACTAAGAGCTTGAGTACATTATGTGTTTATAACAACTAGAGGTTCCGCAGTAGTCGAAATTCGACTATAATTAATTGGAATTGTAAGTTTGTATACTACTATGATTGTATTATATACTTCTATAATCACAAATTTCGCCAAGACTACACTATAAAAAATACTAACAAAGACAAACAATATTTAATCTATTGAATCATGCATACTATTTATTGTCAAACTTTTGTTCTCAAGAACATGTGTGCATATGTGCGTCAAATACATGGTATGTAGTGTACGTAATGTTTTGTTTATTGATTTAATGTATCTTTTATGCACTATTTAAAAAAAATATTAGAATTGTGCACTTCTTCTCTATATTCTCTATGAGTGTGGAAAATTTCATACTCCTCCGTCCGCGCAATTTTCGTAAAAAAGAATACAAACTTTTTGCTTCACGTATTAATATATAGATTGATACTTAGGTACTAGTGTGAGGGGCATAACATAACAGATGGAACTCACTATATCCACAATGCGTTTCCAGAGATTTCTTCCGCCACATACCATCTGGCTTTAGAATGAATTCTCCTCTACGATTTTTCCCAAGTGCTATAATCTATTATCACATGTTGTTTGTCTGTTGACGTCCACAAACCGCAGTGACTATTTACCATCATCGTAATCACTAAAAATGTGACATATTTTTTTTCCTATTTATAAAGTTCAGCTTTCATAAAAGCCCGCTCCACGCTAACGATGCATTCGCTTCTCTTTGTCTTCCAGCACGCACGCCGTATTTTTTCCCCATTACGTTTTCATTTTATTTCATATTTCTCCTTTCAGGGGGGAGGGGTTGCAGGGAGGACTATAATAAAATTTTTCCCTCTTCGGCCCTACGCCTTTATTTATGGACCGGTTTTTAGAGAATATGTTATCCTCCGTATCCAGTAATGAGCCAAATTATTGGGGTTGAGTTTTTTTTTTGGGACTCACAGATTTTTTTGTCGAGATGAATGTTTCTGTAGTTTCGTGTTACAAGCTTACAGATATTTTGTTATTATTATTATTACTATTATTATTAACGACGAGTTGATTTCTTGCTTCAGTTAGTCTGTGGTTTTGATTGTAGACGAATTGAGCCAGGCTGTGAACAAAAACGTCAAGTTTTGTTTTGGTCTAGAGCTATCTTACAGATAGAGCTAGATAGAGCTAGAAACTAGAGCTAGAGCTAGCTTTATCTTAGAGATAGAGTTATCTTGGACTTTTTTTTCTTAAGTGAGTGGACGAGCTCGCGGCCCACCTGGTGTTAAGTGGTTACTGGAGCCCATAGACATCTACAACGTAAATGCGCCACCCACCTTGAGATATAAGTTCTAAGGTCTCAAGTATAGTTACAACGGTTGCCCCACCCTTCAAACCGAAACGCGATACTGCTTCACGGCAGAAATAGGCAGGGTGGTGGTATATACCCGCGCGGTCTCACAAGAGGTCCAACCACCAATAACTTCTATGATGACTTAAAACTGTGGATCGATTGGTTAATGCCATGAAACTGCCTGTAGCGGATTTAAATTAGTCTGTGTCGAATTGTCCTACAATAAAACAGGTTGCAAACTTGTCGCGTCTTTATAATTAACCGTCGAATCTTCTTAGTGGGTCGCGATTCCGATTCGCTGGTAGATTCAGCGAAGCACTGCTCTTGCTGGGGCTAGTGTTAGCAAATTCTCTCAGGTTGAGTTCGTGGGTTCACCTAGCCGCCTGGGCGTAGGTAGAATAGCGTCTTAGGGTACCTGCGAATAGGTAGGGAAAAATATATTTATCATTATCACCCTGATCAATACACACGCTCTAGATAAAAGCACAGACTTAAAAGACGTGTAAAACAAACAAATTATGCTCAATGTTTAAATCAGATCAATTAAGAATTTACAGTTGTTAATTAGCCAGTAATTTTACTGGTGGTAGGACCTCTTGTGAGTCCGCACGGGTAGGTACCACCACCCTGCCTATTTCTGCCGTGAAGCTGTAATGTGTTTCGGTTTGAAGGGTGAGGCAGCCGTTGTAACTATACTTGAGACCTTAGAACTCATATCTCAAGGTGGGTGGCGCATTAACGTTGTAGATGTCTATGGGCACCAGTAACCACTTAACACCAGGCGGGCTATGAGCTCGTCCACCCATCAAAGCAATAAAAAAAAATTAAGAGTTCGACATTCGGTCAATAGTTAAGACAAGAGAGCTATTGTGATGAAAAAAGTTATATATTGACTTCGCCAATGTCACCTGTACCAAGAAAGGTATATGACTAACATATACTTGTCTCCACTCGCAGATAACAAATACATAGGCTTAATTACAAAAGTATAATCCATTAGCTCAATCCATTTAAGTCTAATAATTTTATACATTCCAAAGAACATTGTTTCATTAACTCATTTCCAAAAAAAACCGCTGAAAACACAAAAAAAAACATTCGTCTAAATCAAAACGAAAATCAAAATTGTAAACATTCGTAATGTTCAAAGCATAAAAAAACGATCGTAAAACCTCAACATTAACAACCTTTTCTTCTCACCCTTTAAAACTCCTTCGCCATTATGTCCTGCGTTCATTAAAACTGTAGAAAAACACCTCTGCGAGGGGAGGCCGCCCCGCGGGGGAGACACCCCCTCGGGCAGTCTGAAGAAGAAGAAATATGGATCAATAAAGAAATTGCTCGGTGCCCAATAGAGGCAGCGGCTAGTACTCACACACGCGCGTACGTCAACGCCACACGGATATCCGCGTGTTCGTGGCCGCGGATATTTTTTGTTCGGTTCGAAATTTAAAAATTTGATTGTTTAGATTTTACAATTACGATTACTGATACATACGATTACGGTTACGATTTTAATATGACAATTCTTATTTTGAAATTTGGCGAATGTTTTTGACTTAAAGCTTCGAGATTTAATTAAGTACCGTTGCCAAAAAACAATGAAAATAAAAAAAATGAAACACATTATATACGATCACGATATTTTTGTTGGCAAAATAAACCTAAATTTGCGAATGTATCGGTAGCCAATTGTAGGGTTGGCATGGAAATTTTTCATTTATTATTATTAGTTTTGTGTAGACGGATGAATGAGGTCACGGCGCACCTGGTGATAAGTAATTAAAGGAGTCGATACCCATCCTGAGATATAAGATCGAAGTTTCGATTCCATTGCGTAACCACTGTCCCATCTTTCAAGCCGAGCCGCCTGGATTCTCCACGTCAAATATAGACAGAATGCTGGTACTTATCTCATCTTGGATTTTAGCTTAGCCACCAAATGCTGGTTGATAATAGTTCAACGTTCAAAGAAGGCTGCTGTCCATTCTTCAGTGAATCGTCAAGTCGTCTTTTCCGAGAGCCACAGCTAGAGCTGGAGTGGTATTATTCTAAAGACTGACACAACCTTTTTGACAATACTGCTTGGATTGCGTTGTGTGTGTGTGTGTGTGTGTGTGTGTGTGTGTGTGTGTGTGTGATAAAAAATCCTGTAAAGGACTTCCTTTACTGAAAACATGAGGAAGAAATGTGCTTCAAATTAGACGTAATGCTTTTGTTTCGCGAGATGAGAAATTTTTATTGAATTACTCATTAAGCAACAGTATACTCATACAACGACGTCATACTTAATGTACCATACATCGTCCAAGACATCTTGCTCCATCTCTGACTTAACATTAAAAAAAACTCTCCAATGATTGTGAAACAAATTTCAGTTCTGCAGTTCAAGTTATAATGGCCGGTCGTTTTGTTCGTCGGCAGCGTAAATGATGCAAAAACCCTTAAGAAATAAGGGTTGAAGTACAAAAGGGGATGAGTTGTTATTGTTTTCGGGGGTAAGATGGATGGTTGAATGTACATAATTACCATAAGAATATAATGTATGTTTAATTGAAATATTAATTTTACATTAAGTTTTAGTTGCAATATACGATAAGATAGTATTGTACCTATACAAGTACTTTTAGGTTCTGTAGACTTTGACTCTGAAGCGATTTTAAATTGTGGCAATCTAATTTTGAACACGCAAAAGGATTCTCATCTCAACTGACATCAAAGTTTATTAAAACTCGCTGATACTACAAGAGTGTGATACACAGCCTGATACATGAGAGTGATTGGTAGTACCACCCTTTGAAATCAAATGCATATTAAGACATATAGCTATCATCACCACGCTGGTACGTACCACCATCTTACTTTCGTCTGCCAGGAAACACTCACGCGATTCGGTTAGAAGGGTAATATAGTCGACAAAATGAAGTTGAAACTTTGAAATGTCTCATGCTGAGTGGTTGAATTCACGTTTTGAGGTCTACGGGCTGCAATAATCAGGTGGTTAACGAGATACCTCGGGACTGTCTATTGCTGTTAATTATTTTTTTAAGATTAATTTAATTTGCATTCAGTACCTGTCACTTGGTTTGTTTCTGAAAAGGTTTTAAATCGTTTTTTGAAAAAAAAAAACTACGGCATGTTCTAAATTCAAAAAGCTTTTAAATAGAAAGAAGAGATTATTAATGTTACGCTTAAAATACGAAATATATATGTGTGTATGTACGTAAATGTAGCTGTGTGTATGTATGTGGGTTCTGTATAGACTCTGAAACCACTGGATCGATTTCGAGGTAAAATTCAGGGAACTTTTACATAGACCTACTACTGGATAGTGATGGGATCGAATCAAATCAATCAAATCAAAGAGCTGTCTACTATTATTAGCTTTATAACTTCATTTTTTTCTTTCTATGGCACAAGGATTGGCTCGTGCGACTACATAATGATAATTAAAATAAGTAGCAAAATTTGACCGAGACAACATAATTCAGAATGAAATCTTGACGCTGGTGGAAATAAGAACGAGCAGATACGGAGGCTCTTAGCACTCGGTCGCACAATGGCGGCGAGCTCAAGAAATATGTAAAACGCTACGGAACCGACGGCGATAGCCAGGGACGGAATGAGAATTAAAAAAAAAAAACAAAAAAATTAAAAATCGAATCTCGAAAAAAAAAGCTTCTTTGTCTCCTCCTTATCCCACTAGGTAGGGTCGGTACAGCGAATTTTTCTATTCCATTCTCTTCCATCGGCCACTCCTCTCTTTTTTTTTTTATTGCTTAGATGGGTGGACGAGCTCACAGCCCACCTTATGTTAAGTTGTTACTGGAGCCCATAGACATCTACAGCGTGAATGCGCCACCCACCTTGAGATATAAGTTCTAAGGTCTCAGTATAGTTACAACGGCTGCCCTGCCCTTCAAACCGCAACGCATTACTGCTTCACGGCACAAATAGGCAGGGTAGTGGTACCTACCCACGCGGACTCACAAGAGGTCCTACCATCAATAAAGCGGCAGTATTAGTTGAGTAATCTCAAACTGGTAGCTCCGTAATAATCCTCTAGCGAAGTCGACACGTCCGGATTTCCTGTTACGACCAGTAAAAGGTATCTTAGCTAAGGGTCAATCTTGAAATTTATCTAACTCCTTTTATTTTATTAATTATTATCTATTTTCCAATGCTGTCCAAAAATATTAGTTAACTCCACGAATGCTTTTAGCTGACTTTGACATTTGCAGTTCTACATATCAGTATCGCTAGAGATAGAAGTATCGCTAGAAGCAGATAAAGAACTTGCTAGAGAAAGTGATACAGAAGGATGATCACGACCTTCAGAAGAATACGACGCGAGGAGCATATCAGCAATGGCCGGTAATCTGTTTAACTCTGGGGTCTCGTTTCAGACTTTGTTTGAAGGTTATAAATAAAGAATAAGAAAAACATAAATAAGACACTCTCAGTCCACCCCCACGCGGGTTGCTGTCCGTGCCGAGGGTGGCGCGGGTCGAGGGGTGTTGGGGAGGGGGTGGCGTCCAACGCGGCGCTCCTTTTTACGTTCCATGCCGCTTCAGAGGAGCACAACATTTTCTTGAGTGTAACGTTTAAAAAAAATATCTTTAAAGGTTTAGGTAAATCTTTTTTGTTGCTGTTACCCGGGCTGGCTCAAAAACTATTATTTTACCGTAGTCTATAGTTATAAGCACGTTGAAACAGGCTCTTAACCAATTTTAAGTGGTTTCGACCAGTTTGTGCTGCGAAATGTTGCACAACATCAGTAGCTACAGCTATGCAATTAACACCGGACTACTTGCTGAGACATTGCGGAAGAAGAAGACTGGATGGTGAACAGTAAATATGACGCCTTTAACTCTACGGCAGAGTTCAACGTGCAACCTAATGTAAATATCAGCTCGCTGAGTTTCTCGCCGGATCTTTTCAGCGGGTCGCGATTCCGATCCGGTTGTAGATTCATTCGCGAAGCAGTTGCTCTTGAGTTGTTAGGTTTCCTTCGGAGGCGCTCGTATAGCTGTTAGCAAATCTCACCCCTACTGGCTGAGCCATTGCTCGCCCACCTGTCCTGGTGAAACTGGAAAGGCCCAGGGCCACCAGTAATCCCTCGAACATTAAAAAAACCCAATAAATATGACAAAAGTCAATACTTATTTTAATGATATAACACCAAATGTTTGTTATCCCCGACGTAAGAAGGTGTGAGCTCGGCGTCGCCTCAAGAATGCTACAATTTTCCTGAGTTTTCCATTTCTCGGCCCTCGCCCCCCTCTACGACTCCTCCGCCCCCTGCAGCGGCCGGTGGTGGGGGGCGGGCTGAAAAAAGAAAAGGACCCAGTGTTGCCTGGCAACGGAGACTGGGCGAATTATGTACTATAGATTCCTTCGTAGCTCTTTCGGGCGAAATTACTTTTTTATGTGGCTTCGAAATAATACGACATGTGAGGTTTAAGGGCGAGCTCACAGCCTCTCCTCGAGGGGTGAGGGGGTACCGGATACAAAGTCCATCGCTCAGGTAACATTAAGTCAAATGATCGAAGTATGAAATCGGTAACTATCTTTTACGTTTCACTAGATGAATAACTCGATGTCCATGCTAAGTTTTTAAGAGCCCACGGGCATAACAACGTAGATACCGTCGCTTTAAGACATGAGTGGATATTGGCATAGCCTTACTTAATTGAACTGAATATGAAAGCAATGGGAATAAGCCGAATGGTATCTACTCATATATCCTCATAATACTAGTATTACTTAGGACTAGTATTAAATCAACAAGTAGACAAAATAATAATGTAAGCGCTCGTACGTGATATATTCTACAAAAGCGATAATATTTGACATTGACCAAGTCTTTAGTATAACAAAAAAAAGAAAAAAAAACTAATTTCACTCAGTAACAAAGTGAGAGATTGAAATTGACTCGACAATGCGAGATATAGGTTTTTATTTAAAATCATGCATAAAATAGTTTACATGTCGCATTTAGACTTGTTTTGAAACAATTTCAGACTTGGTGCGTGTAAATTTTAATTATTAATATTATTAACACAACAAGGCTAAGAATAATTTGTTGATATTTTAAAGAAAATGGTAATCTATGTATCTATATATATAAAAATGAATTGCTGTTCGTTAGTCTCGCTAAAACTCGAGAACGGCTGGACCGATTTGGCTAATTTTGGTCTTGAATTATTTGTGGAAGTCCAGAGAAAGTTTAAAAGGTAGATAAATAAGAAAATGCTCGGAATTGAATAAAAATAACAATTTTGTTTTTCCTTTGATGTGTTCATGCGATGAAAAGCTTAGGTCTTTTATTTATCGATTGAGGCACTACGAAGTCTGCCGGGTCAGCTAGTCGAAAATAAAAAAAAATATTAATGTGATTTTAAATAAAAACTGCGTTGGGTTTACGCGCCCTAAAGTACTTGTAAGAAACGTACAAAAAAACTGAGGAAACAGCTTATGTCCGACTCTTTGTATGCTAGCTAAAGTAACACTTAAATCTATGAAAATAGACTTAAAAATCGCTTGCAGCGAAAACTTTTTCTTTAGCTCCAACCATCAAAGACAAAAAGGCGTAAGTGAATTTAGTTTTATACGAATGTGTCCCTTGTGGTAAATGCTTTAAGGATCATATTCGTGTGTTCGCATCTGGAGTTGTGATACGAAATTATGTTCCGAGTTTCCCTAAGATGGAGGATTCCTCAATGTCGGTGCAGACCCCCTTTTTCTTAGCTGAGTTAATTTACATTTTAAATTGCACTTACATAGCCGGGCGGCGAGTTGCTATGTTTTATAACGGCCTGTATAATGTGTGCTTTATACAGGGTGTTGGAGACAGTTAAAAAGCTTTTTATTACTAATTTGTTCTTAATACAAACAGCGAACTTGAAGAATATAACAAAAAACATGTAACTTAAATCTTTGTGCCGTCGCCTTTTTCTAATAAACGTCTATGATGTACAGAACATATGTATAAACCTCGAACTACTGCCGGCACGCCGAGATTACATATTGAATAAATATTATTAATTGTTTACCTCACGTTAGTCCCGGCATAAAAAATGGCTCCATAGCATCCTGTGTTTTTTGGAAATTTGTTCCCAAATAATAAAAGATATGCTTAAAAATTATCTACGCTCAAACTCATAATCAAAAAAAATCATCAGAATATCCCAGTCAAGCAAACCCTTCCCTTTTTAAATAATAATAAAAAAAAAAACATTTCATAAATCGAATCCGGAAGTGGTGCTTCAATAAAAATACGTAAACGATACCGATTAGTTCTTGACGAGTTTTTCAAAAGCTTTCGATTTTCAAAAACTGTCATGAGCATGTGTTTTTAACGAAAACAAATTTACATTGACTGTCTATAATAGTGCAGTAGCTCTAATAATAAGACGGTAAAGACGAAGTTCGAATAATAAATAAAATTTGTTAATTTTTATGTTGGTAACAGTGTCCGACGGAAGATCCAATTTTAAAATTCAATAAGTTAACGTTCTATAAATAAAGGTTCGACACCTTGTTAACTTATCATAGATTAGTTAATTTTAGATGTTCTAGTAAGAAATACCTAATAGCACTTATTTTTGACAATGATATAAATGTTTAAGTAATCTTTTTGATGCTCTATTCAGTGAACTCGTTGCTATGAGAGGCAATTTTAAAATGTAAGATCATGTTTATGTTAGTTTTTCTTTCTTTGCAACGCGCAATATTTTTTGCTTTACCAAAGCGCAGATTTACATTTTAAAACGCGAGAAACCCTGATCGCTAATGATTCAAACAACTCGACATAACTTTTCTGACTCTCCGAACTTTGTCAGGTCAAATTTTGCTTCACAAAGTATTTCTTAGGCCAGAATCGGATTACAAAGAAAAACCCATTATAGAGGTGAAGTTCTGTTGGTGGCAGGAATAACAATTACGTATCGAATATCCAAACTTGACACACTTTTAGAAATATGTACGCTTTGTAAAGCACACTTTTGGTTTTTAGGGAAAATAGAAAACCGATCGAAATTGTATGTATAAGGTTGTCTTTAGTTTCATAGACCTTAAACGGCTACAGATGCTAACACCGCGTCTTTCTGTCGTTTGCGGCAAAGGGTTCGGAGGATTAACTAGCCCGTAGACACAGCCCACTGAGTTTCTCGTCTTCTCAGTGGGTCGCGTTTCCGATCTGGTGGTAGATTCTGCGAAACACTGCTCTTCCTAGATCTATTCTCGACTCACCTAGTGTTTAATGATTAGCAAATGTGATAAAGGCCACCACTTGAATTTAATCATAAAAATATGAGAGGGAAGTGTCTAATTCTTAATAATAGAAAACGGTTGCTTGCTCTTTGATTTCAGATTGCATGACTTTTCACGGCACAAAAATACTAAAAAGCTTAAAGCCTAATCAAAGCCATAAAGCTAATTTAATGTCGCTCTAAGTACAGAGATGCATTAAGCCAAAAACTTACTTATTAATTATTATACTGGGTGCCGAGTGTCTACTATTAAAAGTATTTTTTCTGGTACAAATTTAGACTGAGTATTTGTCAGCAGATTCAATCACTAAGCTTTCACAAAAATACGGTCACCCTTACAACAAAAAAAAACTACAGGAGATCAGTCGCATCTACAAAATCATCTGTTCTATGGCCAATAAAGGCGTGACCACACGTCGTCGCCGCGACATGTTGTAAGCAACTGTGCGTCACCTGTTGAATATTGATAGTGTGCTGATAGCTTTATGATGGGTTAACATAATAATGTTCTAAGATTTTGTGTTTTTTTTTTATGCCACCTGGGCAATGGGATTTCGTTTTCTATATTATGGATATGATTTTTTTATATTACAGAAGAACAAACAAAAGCTTTTGTCACGTTATACTTTCGCTGGAGAGAAAGTCTGTAGTTTGTCAAGAATCTATTGACATTTTCATTCTTTATTTTTAATTTTTTTTATTGTCAACTGACTTTGGGTTGACAGCAGTTATTAGGTAAGCACTTGTTTATTTTATACTAGCTTTGACATAGGCATAAGTAATATTAATCTATGCATTACTTATGTTTATAAGTAACGTTCTGGGACTTTTTGGCGGGAACGCGAGGAGTGAAGTTGTGTGATTTGTTTTATTTTGTCTATTTAGTGTTTCTTCGGGTTTAAATGTGTAATAATGGTGGTTTATTATCTATGAAAGTGCACAAATGTGGGAAAATGAAACAAAGCCGCTGGACGTAACTTCTCGGGATCCTCCAAAAAGTCCACTGAAAAAATCTTAGTAAATGACCACCATTTTACTGAGATCATATTTCATCTCATATCATCTCATTTAATTTCATTCCAGTTGATTAATGTCTCAAATTAATCATCTTCATTTCATTTCACTCCATAATATCATTTTTCATAAAAATATGAATATACATTAAAATAAGACATACTTAAAGGTCTCAGTTACCAGGTAAGTAACGTTCTAAATTCGAAACATCGGCGTACTTAATTTAAATTAATTGCGATTCGGTAACGGCACATTCGTGCATCACAATTCCGGAACGCGCCGGATAACCGCGAACTATTTGCGAGGCAAATTTTTAGTGCGACGTCACGGATATCCGGGGCGCGGAACCGTTCCCGGATAACCTGTGTAAATCTTACGTTAGAGTTTTACGTGTGCGAGCCGTGGCNAAATTCGAAACATCGGCGTACTTAATTTAAATTAATTGCGATTCGGTAACGGCACATTCGTGCATCACAATTCCGGAACGCGCCGGATAACCGCGAACTATTTGCGAGGCAAATTTTTAGTGCGACGTCACGGATATCCGGGGCGCGGAACCGTTCCCGGATAACCTGTGTAAATCTTACGTTAGAGTTTTACGTGTGCGAGCCGTGGCTATGTAGGAACGACTGGAAACACACAGTGAATATAAATTTAATTTTTTTTTATCTAATTCATAATTACATGTTTGAATTAGACTGTATATTTGTATCAGCACAGCAGAAGGTAAACAAAAACACGGATTTTTTTTTTTTTTTTAATTCATATACATTTTTGCTTCAAAGAACTAACGAAAGTATGTGATATGAATTTAAAATACATTTTAATTGTATGCTATTAGTATGTTATTGGTTAGCTACGTAAAGTTATAATAATGAATCGTACAAATACATATATAAAAAAATAACCTAACGAATATATACTTTAGCGATCAAACAAAAAAATAAATAATAAAACAATAAATCGATAAAAAACTTTAAAATTATGATTCAGAATTTATATTAAGTTTATTTATGTATATTGAATTTTCAATTAATCCGCTATGATTACATTTTTTAATCTTATCCAAGGAAATTAAAAAAAGAAAAAAAAACAGAGTATAAAAGCAATATACATATTCTATGGAACATAATATCAATATAACAATATTATTTTAATTCATCCAGTTGGTTCCAAAATTCTTATTTATTCTAAAATGAAGTTCTTAATTCAAATCTTACGTACTGTTCTAATCTAAGCAAGCCAGTTTACGTACGTAACAATACAGGAAGGCGGCAATAATTCGCGGCTGTTTTCGCGAATTCTTCCCGCCTCGCGAGTCGACGGGTCGCGCCGCCGCCTTTCCGGTTCCGTGATATCTGAAACTCGCATCTATAACTAGTCACTTGTTACGATTTAAACATGGAAAGCGGCTAGATAAGCTTCGGTGGAAATTCGAAAATGGAACGGAATTTAGTATCTCGTTAGCCGACTTAAAAAAATGAGATATTTATAATTTAAATACTGCTATTTAGTTTTTTTTTTGTTTTTGTTATTAGATTATTTTACTTTGTCGCTCAAAGTCAGTTGTAACGTACGCCATAACTCATTTTGAGGCTTAAAACGATTATCGTTTTAATACCGTGTAAAATTAGGTCTAAAATAATTCGTACCAAAAATAAAATACTATAAAAATATACCGGTTTGATTTTACGACAATTTCCTTAACTCAGATGCCTCAAATACGTGCCAAGTACCTACATATTAACATACCATTGGTACCATCTTTAAGAGCTCTTTAAGAGCATTGTCATTCAAATACACCGCGCATCTTAGTCATTAGGCTTCGACGCTTCAACGTATTTCATGAATGACGAACAAACGCTCAAGTTTTCCTAAGTCTTCGTATTAAATTCGCTTTCAACAATACAAACAAGGTAAAAATAACCCTTTTCAATAACAATCAATAGACAAAGCGTGACCAACCCTTTGGCTGCGGCATATGGTCGCAAGGAGCGCGGATGACCGTTGCTAGGGCTGTCACAGATATCTTAATAAAAAATAATTTGGTTTTGATTTTTGTGGAGTGAAAACTGGATTAGAAATGGATTTTGATTTTGAACTTGCTGCGTATTTTTTTTGTAAACCGCTATTGAACGTAGAAATTAGAATATTTAAAATTAGAATATTAAAAAAATTGGCATTGCTGAAGTCCATTGGTGACAGTAACCCATCAGGCGAGCTGTATGATCGATCGGCTGCCTAAAAAAGAAACAAAACAAAAAAAAAAAACTGAATTACATTTTTTATGGTAAGTGTAATTTTCAATTTTACACAGTTGCTCTTTAGTGGTATGGAAGATGTTGAGATGACCTGTGTGTTTGTGTTATCAAATTTATTCTGGCAAATAATTGGACGACGAATTCTACTTCTTAGGATAACGGTGAGTTTAAAAGGTGGCTGTTTCTAAAATAAAACAAAATAATTAATATCGCAACGTGCAACCCTAAAGTATTTGTACAAAATATGAATTGTAACATAAAAATATTTAAAAACTAAATATCCGCTTCCGTAACTATTGTTCGAATTTCGAAATATCAGTCATCAGTTTATTGGTCGGTTGTTGTGTGACCAACAATTATTATTGGTTGTGGTTTCTCGGGAGTTTTAAAATAAATTTGGGAAAATGGTTTTTTTTTTCTTGACCATTTTTAAATGAGGCAAACGATCTAGTTGTTACTGAATATAGAATGTATAAATCACGTTTTATTATTACGGTTTTCAGTTTGATAAGATATCTGCGTCTGTCTCCAACTACGTATGATATTCCGAAATGATTGAAAATCATATCGTATTTACAAGCTTCGATTGTCCGACCAGGTGGACAAAAATACCAGTTTGAACAAAACGTTTTTTTTTTTCGCCATCAACAACGGTCACCATTGACCATCGTAAGCCGATAAAGGAGTAACAACAATAAGCTTCTATTACAAGCTGTACAGAACCGGTCACTGACTGACCCTTTCTTGCGGTCCCTTCGTTACGGGGTGAAAGGTCGCGCAGATGTCGCGGCATATTGTAGGAATTTTAATGTCCTTTTTTTAAAACATTAAATTTATTTTATTCAAATATCAATTTAGATTTTCGCAAAGCTTGTCTTGGCTCGATTGGGCAAATTTGCTCAACGCTAAATCTTTGTGTGTGCCCATGAAACTTGTGACGCCACAGCAGACGACTTTTCTTTTTTTCCTACCTATGCTGATAGCCTTGAGAGGCTATTTCAGCTTTACCCTAGCGTGTAGGTGTCACCTAAGGCCACCTAGTAGGTGAGCCCACGGTGCTCAAACCGGAGTGTTGCTAACACTGGCCCTAGCAAGAGCAGTGCTTCGCAGAATCTACCACCGGACCGGAAACGCGATCCACTGAGAAGATGCGGCGAGAAACTCAGGAGGCTCTATGGGTTAAATTACTCGTCGAGCCCTTCGTTGCAAGCGACGGGTTCGGCGAGGACGGTGACCAGTGCTTGTGGTGCCTAAAAGCACTGTTAATTGATCGGGAGGATCCGTAATGATGTGCTTAGGGCGACATCGACTGTTTACCATTCTGTCCACAGGATCTGGTATGTAATTTAGCAAACGACGCATTACATATCAAACTATTTATTTATTTATTACATTTCATGTAAAATCGGCAGACTTAATGCCTAAGGCATTCTCTACCAGTCAACCAAAGGTAGTGCAGAGTAAATAGTGGTAGGTGCAATGAAATTTAATGACTATTTTACGGTATTTAATGACTGCAAAACGCTGCAGGTAGCAGTGTCTGGCCCGCTTAAAACTTCCCACAGAAGTCCGCCTACATTAAACGCGTTGAACAATGACTTAGTCGAACTGTAAATTCTGTTAGAAAACATTCGGTACCAGTCGGATACAGAACGTGTATATAAAACAATCGATGAAAAACCGGCATCTTTACGTTTGATTGAAATTTTATAGAGCGTTCGCGTGGTTCGGGACTATCGTACCGATTTACCGTTCAGGGGTGGATTCAGAAACGTAAATTACATTTAAAAAAAATTTGGTTGTTTGTAAAGTCGGTTTACGGACGATACTTTTACGTGATAACGTCAGTAGCAGAACTATTCGAAGTGCTAGCTCTGACGTCACACGAGAAGAGAGCCAAACGTGTCACAAGCCAACGCTTGGGCCGATCGTGCCTCTCTATCGCTTGTTCCGCGCTCTCGCTTGCACGCTCACACTCAGGCGGAACGTGACACATTTTCGTGCGTGCAGCTGGTGTTCATTGATTTATAAGACTTTATCTCGTAAATGACCCAATGCGGGTAAAACATCTCATAATAATCGATCGGCTACATGTCGGATGTTACTAGTCTTTATAAATTATCTCTACTGCTGTTGTTCAAATAATTGTCCGTGATAAAAAAAATATATTACAGAGGAGAAATGCCAATCAAAAAGTGCCCATCTCATTTCTCAAACTTACTCGTGCTGACCCTAACTGCCATATTGAGCTCCGGCATTTAACTCACCAGGAACTTTCCTGTTCCTACCTCAGAAAGATTTAATGCGTTAGTTATGATTCTAATGCAATCGCAACCTGTATTTTAATGCGCTATGAAGCTTCCAGTCCAATGCGTTTGATGGAGTACATCTTCTAATTTTGAAGTCGCAACAATTTATTATTTGCCATAATCAATGGATCCGTTTTTTATTGTGTTAACTTAAAAAAACCCATTCGGAGTGCAATCTCACGACATCCGGACATTGATATAAAGGGAGTTTGTGTTCTTAAAAAATCTTAACATGGATTCGGATGAAATGGGAAAAGATAAGTTAAAATTTTAGATTATTGCAGAAAGGTCTTTTGGCTCGCGTTTATTTATTGATAAAGAAAAGGGCTGATTATTGCTATGCTACTATTTATGCCATATTATAAGAGCTTATGCAAGACTTTTACCAACCTCCATCAGCGTCAAATTGATAAAACTGATTTAACATCGATATTCAGCATAAGCAAATCGTTTTTGAGAAATTTTCGAAGTGAATACTTAGATCACGGAGTTCTTCTAACTTAGCCTCGATCGAGTCAAGGCCTAGGAAGTTACAAGGTAACATCCCGGAATGCTAAATGTTTTATAATGTAGGTAGTACAATTATTTCAAATCAAATCAAATGAAATCAAAAAATTTTTATTCAACATAAATGAAAGTACATACTTGTTGAACGTCAAAAGAACTACCGCCAATTCACAAGAAGCCTCCGTCCTGAGAAGAATTGGCAAGAAACTCAGCGGGCATGTCTTTTTTTTTTTTAACATATAAAATTATTATTTATTTATTTTTTAATATTAGATTTTTTTTAATATGATTTTTTTACACTGTGTATTATAACGTAACAATTACTACAATATTGAAATGCCTGGAGCGAGCAACTCATTCCCACTTTGTGCAATCTTCTAGATAATCATTGACTTTATAGTAAGCTTTATTGCACAGATGTTCTTTAATAGTTTTCTTAAACCTATGTATATGTAGGTTCTGAACATCATTTGGGATTTTGTTGTACAGGCGCACAGACAAACACCCGAATGAATTTCGTATCTTATGTAACCTACTCATCGGCAGAACAAGCTTGTGTTTGTTCCTAGTATTTCTATTTAACAGCATCTTTCGACTTTTCCAAACAAATTAAATTTACCATTACTATATAATATTGAACTAAAACATCTGAATACGTGTCTGCGTCCGTTTGAAATACGCAAGGGCATGTGAGTAACAGTGTCGTGTCTATACAGTTTACTAGGCATTTTATTCTACTTCATTTCATTGGTAACGACTTATAAAATTGCGTACCTATTTCATTTAATGGTACCACGTTTGATGCGGGCCGCGAATGTCAAAATTGACCTTGAGCTATCTGTCAATTTTTTCAGCATTTGTTTTAAATATTGCTTAGATGGGTGGAATGAAACTAACAACTTCGTCTACAATATATATTAAATTTGAATAAGAGTTTTTAAAGACTTTAAAACCTCAATGAAGGTCTACGCCGGAATAATTAGAACTATGTTGAACATAATTGGTACCTGATCTCTTATTTTTTTTTTTTTATTGCTTAGAGGGGTGGACAAGTTCACAGCCCACCTGGTGTTAAGTGGTTGCTGGAGCCCATAAAGATCTACAACGTAAATGCGCCATCCACTTTGAAATATAAGTTCTAAGGTCGGCGTATAGTTACAACGGCTGCCCCACCCTTCAAGCCGAAACGCATTACCGCTTCACGGCAGAAATAGGCGGGGTGATGGTACCTACCCTTGCGGACTCACAAGAGGTCCTACCACCAGTAATTACGCATATTATAATTTTCAGCTTTGATTTTTTTTATTACCCGATGTTATTCCTTCACCGTAGAAGTCGATCGTGAACATTTATTAAGTACGTATTTCATTTGAAAAATTGGTATCCGCCCGCGGGATTCGAACACCGTTGCATCGCTAGATACGAATACACCGGACGTCTTACCCTCTAGGCCGCGACGACATCAAAACGGCGGAAAACTTACAGCGGATGAATGATTTGTGGTACAACAATAAATTTGTTTGGGTTATGCTATAAGAGTCACAAAACCACGGTTACCCTGTTATCAGGTGCTCTGATGGCACGGGAAAGGCGCAAATGAAATTGGTATTAAAAAAATGGTTCGACCAAACCATAATTCTAAAGCTCTTAAAGATCTTATAAAAGAACTTTTCGCGGGTCGTTGATGAGATTGCCAATTAATTTTGTTTTTACAGTAATATGGTAGGATGTGTTTACAGTTTCATCAGTTACGATAAGAACTAAAGTAGGTATTTAAGATGTTTGAACATTTTGTCACAAGCTTCATCGTTCTAGAAACTTCATCGTGGAGTCGAGCTTGAGGCATCGTAGTCTCAATTGTATCGTCAAAGCGTATTAATGCTTGATAATTTATATTTTGATTCTTTTCTATTATATTATTTAGGAAAAGCTGTCTTCTGGAAGCCTTGATATGGTCACATTACTCCTTGCGAATACAACCTTAACCACTAGATAAACGGACTAGATCTATTGACGCTTCAGTGATTTTCCTTGTTAAAAACCAGTAAATACGTAAATACGCAAGATTTTCTGAAATTATTCTGGTAACTTAATTTGGAGTATTCCAATCTCCACAATCAATAGATCAACACCGGAACTCTTAGCCAGGGTCGAGTGATGGCTTCATAAATAAAATCTAACGACAAAATAGTTTGGTAAAAATTTTGATAAAAAATTCATACGTTAAAAATTTTGAGATTTTCATGTCATTTGCGTAAAAACCGGTTCTGCAGCAGCTGCTAAAGCAACACTTAATACGCAAGGAAGGGTCAGCCGGAACCAGAATGACCAGTTGATAGACAATAGGGCCTAGATCTGACCCTTAGGGTTGACCGTTCCAAAAAACCGGTATCAGGTTTAAAGGGTTAATACATTGTATTATTATTTTCGACTATCCAACTCTAATGGTCAGTTGTGCATCGGTTCTTGATTGAGTTTGTTGTTGGAGTTGGTGGAGTTGTAGAATATTCAGAGCACGATAATTGGACAAAATTAGATTTTCTTTTTCGTAATGTAACTTAAATATAAATATTTATTATGCACATTAAAATCAAATAACAAATAATGAAGCTATTTATTATTCCGAGCAAAAACTTCAAAACAATAGAAAAATCATGTATATTAAAGCATAGCTAAACAAATATATTTGGTAATAATAAAACAAAACTGAAAACCAGTGTTAGAAAATATAGACCATCTTATCTCAAGAGGTCTCTCGTCAAAGAAATAAAATATTATATTATATTAGACGAGAAAACTGTGAAATATAAAAATAGTTAATTTTGTGTTTTCGTTAACATACAGTGTTAAATAAATGCGGGATGTGTAAGGTTTTTTTTATGATAAAAACATTGTGATGTATTTTTTAACAGGTAAGCTTGATTTTGGACTGTTTGACGGGAATGCAAGTACCATCATTCCGTGTATTTTAGACCATAGACTGGCATTTTGGCTTAGTACACATTAACAATGTTTTCATTTAATTTGATATTGATGATTTGAAAATGCATATACAGTTTTATTTTTGAATTCTAATTGAGAAAAGTTGCTTTTCTCGTTAAAAGTTTTTTTTATTGCCTTTGTAGGCAGACATGCATACGGCCCACCTGATGGTAAGTGGTTACCGTCGCTCCTGGCCTTCAGCAATGCCAGCTACAGATGCCAAGCCGCTGCCTACCGCTTTTTTTATTATTAACAATGTCAAAGCTGTATCTTGTTTTCATTTAAACACTATTTGTATATTTATCTGTCTATTCAATATGGAGTCTGTAAAAATAGCAAAAACGATTTTCTTTTTAATTATTGATTAAAAGTTTAATCTTCGGTTTTCGCGAGTCGTATATACACATATATATGATTAAAAACTACATTAACTTCGTCCGTGACCACGAAAGTTGTTAAGTATTCGATATGAAGGAAATAATGAAGCGAGAGTGAAAATGTAATGTAGCGGAAAATTTTTAATGATTTATTAAAAAGTGTTACTATCATCAACGTTTAGTGATATAAGTTACTTAATGTAATTATGTTATCAGTGAGCGTAATTAAAAAAAAAATAATGTAATTAATTATACGTTTGTAAACCTTAAGGAGAAAATACGCAACGAAAACCAATTAAATACATCTATATATTAATACGTGAAGCAAAAACTTTGTATCCCTTATTACGTAAATTGCGCGGACGGAGGAGTATGAAATTTTCCACACTTATAGAGAATATAGAGAAGAAGTGCACAATGTTAATTTTTTTTTTAAATAATGCGTAAAAGATACATTAAATCAATAAAGAAAACGTTACACACACTACATACCATGTATTTGACGCACGCACGCATGAATACTATTTATTGTCAAACATTTGTTCTTGACGTTTGTGGTCAAATTGAGAATAGATTAAATATTGTTTGTCTTTATTAATATTTTTTATAGCGTAGTCTTGGCAAAATTTGTGATTATAGAAGTATAAAATACAATCATAATAGTATACAAACTTACAATTCCAATTAATTATAGTCGAAATTCGACTACTGCGGGACCTCTAGTTTAAATACTGAAAACGAGGGACTGACATATGTATGTGTTAACAAAATGGTGGCATTCAAAAATGTCGAGCGGAAAATTGAAAAAAAAAACCTCATTCCTTCGTCCCGTGTCAAAAAAAGTGTCCCACAATTATCACCTCCTCGTTTTACTCGGCAAATAGAATTAGGCGTGAATTAAATTAGCACCGGTATTAACAAGGATAATGCCGGGTTCTTTCCGCATTTTTTTTTTCTCATCTCGTTCGGGCTGTGGGTTATTTTTTCCCTGACATCCCCTGACGCGGGAAATTTACCCGCCAATTTGAGAGACAAACGCTCTTCTCTTTTCAAACGTTTTTTTTTTCTTTTTCGATTAGGGCCGTGGTGTAAGTAACTTTTCAACTTAACGATCTTTTTCATTTTATATTTGGTTGTTAGAAAAATGTTTTTAGGGATCTTTTGATTGTCATGAGAGTAATATTTTGAGTTTAGTTTAATTGTGAATAACTCGAAAATCTTCCTTGCTTTTGTCTGTATTACGATGATGATAATACCTTTGAGATATACTGTAGAGCTTCATTAAATGCCTAAACAACGAATGCTCAGTACGATACCTCGTTTCGCTAAGTGGAAACAATTATTTCACCAAAACTGGTTAAAAAAAAACGACCTATGTATGAAACCGCCATAATTACTGACGTTTAATTTTCAAATTTCAATTTGGAACGGCGCGAATGTCGCAATCACAACATTTATCCATAGAATTAATTAAAAAATAAAACAAAGTTTTTAGTGTTATTAGATGAATTTTAAAGTACATTAAGACTCCTTCGATCGTTCCATCGGCAATAATAAGCGTTATTTGTCTTAAACTGCTTTTTAAGGGTAACATTTACATGAACATAGTATTATATATGGAACAGACATGACAATTAAGAAGTTTTTTTGTTTAAAATGTTGTGCAAACTTCGGAAGTGTCAAAAATGATTGGACGTATTCCCACACGGGTAAATAACGCTATCCTAACCTTTTTTTTCCCTACCTAAGCTCAGAGCCTTGAGAGGCTATATCAGCGTAGCCTTAACTAGTAGGTAAGCTCGCGGGGCTCAAACCTGATGACGTTGCTAATACGAACCCTAGCAAGAGCCGTGCTTCGCAGATTCTACCACCGGATCGGAAACGCGACCCACTGAGGAGATCCGGCGAGAAACTCAGTGGGCTGTGTCTGAGGGTTAATTTACTCGTCGAGCCTTTCGTCGCAAGCGATGGGTTCGACGAGAACGATGACCGGTATCCTACCTATTTTTACCACAAAGCATTCGTGCGTTCCGGCTTAAAGAGTAGTAAAGCCGTGAGGCTTCCACCTCATGTCTCAAAATAGGTGACCATTATTATGATTCGAGTATTTTTGAGTATCTAACCGCCAAATAGCAGATGGCTGATGAGATACTAACTCTGTCAAAGCTTTTAAACGTAGTGTAATGTAGTTTCTAAATACAATAGGTCTTATGAAAATAAATGTTTAACTAATGGCTTCCTTGAGACTGGAGATTGATTCGAAAATCACAGGTATCGGAATTAAATCAATATTTTTCTTTAGGCAAGAACGAGCTAAACATACAATACGTACCAAAATAATACCATGGAACCATACCATACCATAGCAGCAGAACTTTATCTCGGCGAATTAAGTATTAAGAGAGCATTAAGCAGTAGGCAGCGGCTTGGCTTTGCCCCTGGTATTGCTGAAGTCCATGGGCGACGGTAACCACTCACCATCAGATGGTCCGTATGCTCGTATGCCTACAAGGGAAAAAAAAGCGTTAAAACACAAGCAAATATTAATTACAAAAAACGTATCGAAACATATACGGCTCTATTATTTTTTAAAATACCGTACATAACTGCAAATACTATAAATCACCTCTAATATGATAAACTCAAAACGTTCGATATTCAAAATTCTGAAGTAAATTAAAGTCATTTAAAAAAAAAAGAATAAAAGACTAAAAAATGCATAGAAGGACATTAATTAATTGTAACACTCAGAAGCTTTCTTTGTCTCTGTCGTCGCTGTCTCTAACGTAAGTATATCGAGTATTCGAGTTTGACAGCCTGTTAATAATACAATGACATTGTTAATGACACGAGTGGACCGTTAAGTCGCTAGGTGGTTCTCTAGGTAAATTGATTTTTCTAGCAGTTCTAGCAAGTTCTGAACAAGATAAAAAAAGCTAATTTGAGAAAAACTGTTTTGCATAAGCAATCTCATCTAGATTTTCAACTAATTCCAAGTCTACAAAGGGCTTAAGAAAAGGGGTCTTTAAAATGTCAAAAGAAGGCGAATTTCCCTAAGGGTGAACCACCCCCTTAATTATATCTTTTAATGTAATGACTGAGTGCATTTTTACCCCTGCTGTACATAATGTATCTAAGGGGAAGAAACGAGGGTGGTTTAGGGTGTTCCGCTATTAATTGTAGATTTCTAATTTTTTCGAGGGCTGTGGTTTTACTTTTTTTTATATTTTGATTTTCGTCCATTTTGTTTCATTGTTGGCTAAGTGGAAAATAGTTCTGGCCAACGTAATAATATAACTATTTAACCTTACTAGTACAGGACGGTGTTATGCGAAGAGTGAGGTCAATGACCTGCATGAGTTAGATGCAGCTTTATGAGTAGATACGATTGGATTAAAATTTGAGAGTTTTATGTGATATCTATGGACTATAGGCATATGGCATCTACCAATATCCATATTAAGTTTTTTGAAGTTATACTTCTTTAGGCGCGTTATGAAATATTGATGAGAGTGGAATTTTACGATGCGCGCGCACCATGACACAAAATTAACAGAATGAAGTTGCCCACTAAATCGGTCATTATAATACGACCGACGTAACTTGGCGAGTCTGAATATAGCCGCAGGTGAATTTTCCGAACCTTACCGAGAATTACCGAATTTATACGATGTTAAGAAAATGGATGTCCAATATGCGTGTTTGTGGATGTTGTTCAATAGATTTTTTTTCAAATTGATTAAAATTTAAATAAAAAAAAATGAAATAAATTTAATAAAAATAAAGTGTAACTTCTTACGCGCGTAAGTACACGGACCCTTTTTATTTTATTTTAATACCTATATTAAATAGAATTCGAATTTGGAAACAGAAGAAACAATTCGATATCCATAGTTCTTATTTTGATCGCGGAATACGTATTACGAATATTTGTTATTATTTATCAATTAAGCAAATGGCGGTTCTGAGCATATTAATTGAGGTTATGTAAAAAATGACAGTGATGCGAATACTGAAGACAGTCGCACGTGCTCAGTCGAACCCGCGACTTCTCGCGAGATTGATACCCAGGATACGACAGAGCTATGGACATGTATAATTTATGATTTTAAAGAACATAAATTGCCTCATCTATACTAATATATAAATCTACAGTGGTTTTTACAGATATTCGTTATAACTACTGAACCATGCATCCGATTGACTTGAAACTTGGTATCCATGTAGAAAATACATGTACTTAATGGATAGGCTAATATTTATATGAGTGTTGGACTCCCTAATAATAATGACAATAAATAATAATGTTAATTTTAAATGCCCAGCGAAGCGGGCAGTACGACTAGTTATTCATAATATTATACATACTTTTTGTTTTGTTATTACATATTTAATTTTCTTCATTTTTTTTGCCTTCGGGATCTGCAAATACCCTTCATTTTTATTTTCGTCAGATGGGCCGTATGCTAGTCTGATTACAATGGGAAATAAAAAACCGTTGGTTCTAGTATGAAAATAATAGTCTTAGTGTTGTAAACACCTAAACTATAGATGCCAATAAACTTAAGTGAAGGCTAAAGACCTTCAATCGCGCGCTTAGTCTCAATTGCATTGGAACATAGGCGTCTGTTTCATTTTAGAACTCGACATATTTAGTTGAAGGGAATCTTTTCGTTCGTAATTTAAAAAATGATTTTGAAAATAAGACAATTGCAGAAAATGTTATAAGACGTTTCGCTTTATTGCTATCCGAAGAGTGCGCCATTATTTTTTTGCCCCGACAATAATACCAAAAGGATAATTAATCGCACGGGTGGTGCCCGCCTTAATTGAATCTCTTACTCCCTTCCCCCCAGAGTCCCCTACGAAAAACAACCCTTTCTTATTTTTCCACTCTTTCCCCCTTGCAAGACGATAAATCCTTCTGAGAGACAGCCCGGAGATAACTTACCAAGTTATTTGACGTTTGTGTGAAAAAAAGTAATGCACATTACGAACCTTATCACAAAGAGGTAATAGCTATACTGTTGTTTCTTCCACTCTACGTCTTTTTAAACGATTTGAAACTCTAATGCAATGGAATAAAATTGCGGGTGGTGTACATTTCTAAAATAAACGGCACACATAAATTTGTTATTCGAAACAAGAAAAAGCCTTTGCGATTCGTCATTGGAATTCCGCGGGCGAGTTTCGGCGCGCTTCCATTTTCAAGCGGGGTAATTTTGAAATTAGAATCGATTTGTTTTTAAAACGATGCACGGATTGATTACATAATATTATTTTTGTGTATCTTATTAATACTAGTGGTCCCGCAGTAGTCGAAATTCGACTATAATTAATTGGAATTGTAAGTTTGTACACTATTATGATTGTATTTTATACTTCTTTAATCACAAACTTTGCCAAGGCTACACTATAAAAAATATTGATAAAGACAAACAATATTTAATCTATTCTCAATTTGACCACAGACGTCAAGAGCAAAAGTTTGACAATAAATAGTATGCATGCGTGTGTGCGTTAAATACATGGTATGTAGTGTGTGTAATGTTTTCTTTATTGATTTAATGTATCTTTTATGCATTATTTAAAAAAAATATTAGCTTTGTGCACTTCTTCTCTATGTTCTCTATAAGTGTGGAAAATTTCATACTCCTCCGTCCGCGCAATTTTCGTAAAAAGGGATACAAGTTTTTGCTTCACGTATTAGATTGCATTTATTATTTCTTTTTGGTTTTTTGACATTCTCTGTTTCGAAATACATATTTGAATTTGATTTCGATTTTAAATGTTTTCAATGAATATTCTTGTCAAATGAATGTCATTTATCGTTAGAGGTGAACTAAATGTCACAACTCTTTTTTAAATATAAAAGATAATGCATATGTTTAATGAATAATTTTTAATTAGCTCTAGGCTCTAGATAAGAATTGACGAATGCTTTTAAAAGCTAATCAAGATTAGTTAATCTATACTAATATTATAAAGCTGAAGAGTTTGTTTGAACACGCTAAGCTCAGAAACTACTGGTCCGAATTTAAAAATGCTTTCAGTTTTAGATAGCCCGTTTATTGAGGAAGGCTATAGGCTATATAACATCACGGTAAGACCAATACAAGTGGAGCACCAATAAAGAATGTTTCAGAATAAAGGTTTAAATAGTTCCTTAACATTCTATAATTCAAAAATATCTTCACTTTCTACGTAAATGAAGTGGGCAGTAAAATTTAGCGTTATGCCAAAGTAGCTATTTCACGCGGACGGAGTCGCGGGCAAAAGCTAGTAGTAAAAGTCTAGTAGTAAAAATAAGTAAAAGTAAAAGTCGTCGTGGCCTAAAGGATAAGACGTCCGGTGCATTCGTATCGAGCGATGCACCGGTGTTCGAATCCCGCTGGAAGTGCCAATTTCTCTAATGAAATACGTACTTAACAAATGTTCACGATTGACTTCCACGGTGAAGGAATAACATCGTGCAATAAAAATCAAACCCGCAAAATTATAATTTGCGTAATTACTGGTGGTAGGACCTGTTGTAAGTCTGCACGGGTAGGTACCACCGCCCCGCCTGTTTCTGCCGTGAAGCAGTAATGCGTTTCGGTTTGAAGTGTGGGGTAGACGTTGTAACTATACTGAGACCTTAGAACTATATCTCAAGGTGTGTGGCGCATTTACGTTATAGATGTCTATGGGCTCCCGTAACCACTTAACACCAGGTGGGCCGTGAGCTCGTCCACACATCTCAGCAATAAAAAATAAAAATAAAAATATTTATATATTACTAATCGAAAAACCTAAATAAAAAATATAAATAGATTGTACGTAGGCGTTTATAACTGCTTGTTTCCCGATTCTACATGACGGACCCAGCATCAAGAATGTGACATACATTATTCGTGCATGCAATGTTAACAATGTTACTTACAATAATTTTAATTAGGAAATTTTAATCAAAATTAAATTTTACTAGAGGTCCCGCAGTAGTCGAAATTCGACTATAATTAATTGGAATTGTAGGTTTGTACACTATTATGATTGTATTTTATACTTCTATAATCACAAATTTCGCCAAGACTACACTATAAAAATGTTAACAAAAACAAACAACATTTAATCTATCCTCAATTTGACCACAAACGTCAAGAACAAAAGTTTGACATTATATAGTATGCATGCGTGTGTGCATCAAATACATGGTATGTAGTATGTGTAATGTTTTCTTTATTGATTTAATATACTTTTTATGCATTATTTAAAAAAAATATTAACATGGTGCACTTCTTCTCAGTATTCTCCATAAGTGTGGAAAATTTCATACTCCTCCGTCTGCGCAATTTTCGTAAAAAGGGATAGAAAGTTTTTACTTCACGTATTAATATATAGATTCCTCGTTGTAAGATCGAGCGATGCGCACGTAGGTACTTATAGTGATTATATACATTATGGTGTTAGGTACACGCCTTAAATACTCAAAAATTAGCTGAAGTACGTATTCATATCATCTTCGTAAATAAGAATATTTTTTACTGGTGGTAGGACTTGTGAGTCCGCACGGGTAGGTACCACCACCCTGCCTATTTCTGCCGTGAAGCACTGATGCGTTTCGTCCCGAAGGGTGGGGCAGCCGTTGTAACTATACTGAAACCTTATATCTCAAGGTGGATGGCGCATTTACATTGTAGATGTCCATGGGCTCCAGTAACCACTTAACACCAGATGCGCTGTGAGGTCGTCCACCTTTCTAAGGAATAAAAAAAAATTAGAGATCAGGTACAAATTATGTTCAACATTGTTCTAATTATTCCGGCGTTGACCTTAATTGAGGTTTTAAAGTATTTAAAAACTCTTAAGTAACGAAGTTGTGAGTTTCATTGTGTAATTCAATTTAAATAGTATTAATACTATTTGAAAAAAAAACCGTTATAGAATTCCAAAATGGAAAACTTAATTTGGAATTCGCGTTCCATAATTAAAAAAAATATATCGACCGAATTAAAAGAAAACATTATAATTCAACAGTACAATAATACAGACCCTGACCTAAATAACGTGTTTAAACCAAAACACATCATACATTGACCCACAACCGAACGTATGTGAGGGTAAAGACCTCCGATATATTAATATTGTTTTACGAAAATTAACCTTAAGTTTGTATTGTGTTGATGTCAATTTTCAATGAGCGTTGTTCACATGTCTATTTTAAGTGTAACGTGATTCGGAAGTTTGAAGTTTTGTTTATATTGACTACTACGATTGTATTATGTATCTTAAACTACATAATTTAAGAATCAATTCATATCAAGAAAAGTCTTGTTTATTTTTTGTTTTCAAAATCTTTATTATTACTTTGAATTATAAATTTATAATACGCGTTCAATAAATTTCAAAAACAAAACAATTCCACTGATATTTTGAATTTAGAATAGAATTGTTCTGGAATCGAAATTCGAATAACAAACATCGAAGTTGTTTATGTATTTATGTAAGTGAGAATTATTTTGAATATAAATAAAAATGACAAAGAACACTCGGTTCGAATTTCGAAAAGCAATTTGAATGCGGAACGTTATCGAACGGCGTGAACAAAGCCCCCGCGCGCGAGATCTTGGCCCCCACCGCGATCTGTCTACTGAAAGGTACGGCGCACTTTTATTCTTGAGGGGCCAGCCCGTCCACCCCATTTAAAAGAAGCCATCTTGGGATTGGGTACCGAGGGGCGCACCCCCACGGAGGGGGGCGAGGGGACAGGGAGAACCACTTTTCTCGGCAAAGTGTTGTTTTAATTCCACCGAATATCTTTTCGTGAATACCTCAGTGGAACTTCAGATATAATTTTCTTGGGTAATATTTATACGTTTTAGGTGTATACTTGGTTGAGTTCTGGGAGACTGTGCTGAAGGTTTCGCTAATAATAGAACGGGAGGGCGGTAAGTTCGATGCGCAAATTTTATATTGTTTCAGTTTGGTTTTCTAATGAGAGTTTATAATCGATTTTATTTATTTATTATTCGAATGATATAAAACGATTATATACGATTGAGTATTCGACTTCATGTGTGTGAGATCCTTTGAGTACTGGATTCGCGATAAGAACGTCGGTTATTTGACAACAAAAAAAAAACTAATCTGAAATATGATTAGATCTTTTAGTTGCGTTAAACAAAATTCCTTAATTACGATTCAGATTTCAATTAAAACTAAAGCTGTTTTAGTATTTACTCATTTAAATGAGAATAACAATTTATAATTAAATCAGAAATTGCGTTGGAAATTACAGAGCTCTGTATGTACACTTAAACAGATGCTACGTAAAAATAGCATTTTAAAAATGTTGATAGCATGCTTTTTTTTCGTTTAAAATTTTAACGTATCTTTTTGGAAATGCTTATTTAAAAGCGAGTGTTATTTTTACACGCTTTATATTAGCTTCACTTGTATGTATGTTTGTATGTTTGTAACTGACTCGTTTAGACGCGATTTTGACCCACTTTAAACGGCCAGATTTCATTCAAACTTTGTAGATTTATCGAGGACCGATGAGAATTCAATATTAAAAAAAGGGAAAATAAATTGATGACAAAATAATTTAAAAAATTGAAATTCAACTAAAAATGAAAAATAAATAATAGTTTAAAAGAACTAAAAAACACGCTTAGCAATGCGCTTTGCAACAGTGTAAAAAAAAAAAAAATTGTAAAAAAAGCGTGGGGTGCATGGTGTTATTGGTTATAAATGTTTTTCTGACAGATATGAGTAGAAGAAATAGTATTTCAATAATATCTTAAAAAGCACCCAACGCTTTTTTTACACTATTTTCAACTTTGTATCCATCGGAAATTTTGAACGTCATTTTTAACGACTTTAGGACATCCCATAAACTTGGCAATTTCTACGCGTATTAACAACCTATGATAATGATAATAATTTTACAACTTCGCACTAATATCCTGGCTGATATTAATAGGATAAAAATAAAGAAATTAATAGCCAGTTCGATTTAATACTTAAGTGTGCTTTTTAGTCACTAAACTACATATATTGTGTTTTCAAATTCATTGTCCATGGACTCCAGTAAATCGTCATCAAAATTAATAACATAATAAAATGCATTTTTTAACTGTTAATATCTGTTAAAAATAATTTAAGTATGACGATCTTACGAAATGATTATTTATTGCCAGTGTTGAATTAGATTATACCTTAATTTATACTTACTTAGTGGTGACTGAAATAAAATTATTTCGAACTAATATTGTAAGTGTTCATAGAAATTTCAAAGGATAGAGTCTGCAAAGCTATTTATAAAACTATCATCACATTTTTATGTTTGAACGAACCCTACGTTGAGAAAATAAAAGTATTTTAATTGAAAAATACAAACGCGTTCCCGCCACGCCATTTTGCAAATTCCAGAATATTCAATTTCGAATCAAAAGCTGTGTTCTTTTTCTAAATTCAAAAAAATTATAATGATAAAAAAAAAACTTCGATTACGGAACAATTAGCTTATAAAATCGATTCTAGAACGTGGAATTGTAAATTCGAATCGTCCCCACTTTGTGATTCCACGGCATAGTTCGGCAAAGGAATTCCACTTGGGTCCACTAGCGGTGCGGTCCAGGTAAATTTTAATTTCTATGCAAATGTAAGCTTTCGTTCGGGATTTAATCTACGAGCTTTGTCGTTGACTGTGATAGAGCTCAAACTTAATGAAATAGTAAGGCGCCCGTCTTTTATGTTGTCGTTCCGTTTAGTGTTTGAAAATATTTAAAAAAATTCGTTATTATTTTTTTGTTGGTATTAAAACTAGATGACGTAGCCGAGATTAAATGTGATAATGTGTTGTCCCTTCGTTTGCCGCTAGGGGTGCTCTTCCAATTCCATACAAATTTGAGTTAACTTTTACGCGATCGACAAGTTAAAAATTCGCACTAAGCACACTGATCGAGCTTTTACCTTGAGACTTAGACGTCACATTTGGAGACGGAAGTGGTAGGCAGCGGCTTGGCTCTGCCCCTGGCATTGCTGAAGTCCATGGGCGACGGTAACCGCTCACCATCAAGTAGGCCGTGTGCTCGTCTGCCTACAAGGGCAAAAAAAAAGACAATAAGTTGGCAGTGTCTACGGTGATACCAATATACATTTTTATATATTAGACCTATTTTAGGCTTCAAACCGAACCCCGTGTGCTCTTTGGAGCCACACATCGAGTCTACACACACACACATTCACAATTGAAATGAACACGTACAGTTCGAACTTTAGAACGCGGATTACCTGCACATTACGGATGTAGGAAAACTGCGAAAATATAAGAGGAAAGTCGATTATAACTCGAACGGGGAGTGGCCGAAAGAATTCCGAGCGTTCCGAATGTTACCGCTACTATTTGTTCTCGATTCTATTAGATGAGTTCATTGCGAGTTCTTTTATATATAATTTTAGAGCGTATTTTAATTCGGGAATCTGACGTGATAATAATTGATTGCAAGTTTAAAATTTTACGCAATAGATATAGATGTGATATTTCATTTGTAAATCGATTCTAATTTGCGGTGGTGGAATTCCTTCCTCCTTCCTACTTTGGAGTTCCCTACGAAAGACAGCAACTTGGTTATTTCTTGGCATTTAGCCATGAGCGACGTTAACTGATTTCTATACATGATTAACAGAAAATTGGAGACAGTAAAACATTGAGAACTAATCAGGGGTTGATTAAAAAAAATGCAATATAGTGCCAGCCCTCAACTTAAGTCGAGGACGGAGTTTTAGTAGTGACGTCAATGGATGATGAATCGCAAACACATTTGGTCAGCTACGTCAATAGCCTCATGAGCATCTTATTATAAAGTCTATATATTCTTTTTCTCCTACTTAATCGTTGGTAGCCTAAGAGGCTATTCCAATTACGCCCGTACGGGTAGGTGAGCTCACGGGCTCAACCTGAGAGATTTGCTAACAGTCACCGTGGAAGTCGTCGTGGCCTAAAGGATAAGACACCCGGTGCATCCGTATCTAGCGATGCAACGGCGTTCGGATCCCGCAAGCGGGTACCAATTTTTCCAATGAAATACGTACTTAACAAATATTCACGATTGACTTCCACGGAGAAGGAATAACATCGTGTAATGTGTATGGGCTCCAGTAACCACTTAACACCAGAGGGGCTGTAAGCTCGTTCACCCATATAAGCAATAATAAAAAAAACACTATACCTACCAAGAGCAGTGCTTCGCTGAATCTACTACCGGATTGGAATCGCGACCCACTGAGAAGATCCGGCGAGAAACTCAGTGGGACTATACTTTATTGCATTATAATAAAAAATAATCTGTCTTTTTATTGTTTCAGATTTTCTTGCAGCATCGATGCCTCTTTTATTGCCATTTCAAGGCATGCAGTCCATCCGATGGTGAGAAGTCATATGTAAATGCCAGGCACACAGCTAAGACGCTGCTTAGCTTCTCTCCTCTTCTGCTACTCAACGCAGATTTCCTTTGAAGAAGGACGAAGCATTATCTAATACAATTCCTCAGACTTTTTGCTAATGTGTAAGAATGTTTAATAATAATAAATGGTTTTTTTGTTACATTGTAAAATCAATAAAAAACTAATATTAAAGTAGTTTAGTGTGTTTCATTTGAACTTATTTTTATTGCTTAAATGGGTGGACGAGCTCACAGCCCACCTGGTGTAAAGTAGTTACTGAAGCCCATAGACATCTACGACGTAAATGCGCCACCCACCTAGAGATATCAGTTCTAAGGTCTCAGTATATTTACAACGGCTGCCCCGCCTTTCAAACCGAAACGCATTACTGCTTCACGGCAGAAATAGGCGGGGTGGTGGTACCTACCCACGCGGACTCACAAGAGGTCCTACCACCAGTACCTTAAATTAGTTGTAAGCATTTTTCGCATTAACCATTATCTTCAGATGAAAATTTCGAAAAAAAATTATTTAGTGAATTATGTTGGATTTCGACAAATCGAGAACTCGTAGTAATTTAGTGTCTCGATATCTAAATCTCCAGACCAATTATCCAGTTTTTGTCCTATTCATTTTCGTTCGAGCACCGTTAGTTGCAGAACGAGCCCGCACCGAAAAGCCGGCGAGATCACGTATGCCGATAACATTACCAAGTTTTCGCATTAGTACAACTTTTATTACACTTATCTTGCAAGGGGGGGTAGCCAAAAATCTACTTAGATCCGAGCGATCTTTGTAAGTTCTAGAAGAATTTCGAAATTCGAACAAAATTGTTCTTTTTTTAAATGTTTTTTTTATTTATTTATTTATTGTTAACGTAGAAGTAGAAACACAATCATAATTTGTATCTATGCTTGAACTAGGTGATAAAACCTGTATCTCAAGCAGCAGTGCTCATCATCTAAAGAATACAACAGCTTTACTTCAGATACACAAAAATAGAAAATTACTAAACAAAAATGAAGCTGAAATTCATGGATTGGATAAAAGTGACAATATGTGAGCTTAAAAATATAACTATTAACATTGTAATTGTATTTGTAATATTTGTAGTAGTATTGTAGTATCCAGTACTATTCTATCTTTATTGCGTGAACTAGTAAAATCTACCGTAAGACGTATGGTCGAACTCTTAATAGTACATAACGGTTATCTACAAGCTGACAAAACACCTTCCAATCAGTAAAAACAAAAATATTTATTAATAACAAATCTTATAAAAACGAATCTAGAATGATCTATGAACAAAAATTTTTATAATTCAGACGTAACTATTAAAACATTAACAAAATATTATACAAGCTTAAAACACACGATTCGAACGAATGACCGAAGCTAAGCAAGTACGGAGAGGGAGTTTACGACAATGCCTATAAGAAAACGGGCGTTGTGTTATAAAATTTGCATTCGGCTGGCGGCGGGTAATGCAGGCGCAGGGAGGCTCGCTAATAAGGAGATAGCTTTTTAAATTAATAATTTCTTTCCACTTTTATTCCCGCTTTTTTACAAGAGGTCCCTTTGTCACTTGATCCAAATTAAATTTACTCCTGCCACTTATGACTACCAAAAAGAGAAGATTAGCGTGTATCTTCTGATAAATTTTATTTTTAAATACTCAAAACATACTGGGTAAAATTTTACATGTCATGTTTTAGTGTAGTTTTTAAATTTGAAGGCTTCTTCGTAAATTTAGTTTTTTTTTTTTTTTTTTATTGCTTTGATGTGTGGACGAGCTAACAGCCCACCTGGTGTTAAGTGGTTACTGCAGCCCATAGACATCTACAGCGTAAATGCGCCACACACCTTGAGATATAAGTTCTAAGATCTCAGTATAGTTACAACGGCTGCCCCACCCTTCAAACCGAAACGCATTATTGCTTCACGGCAGAAATAGGCGGGGCGGTGGTACCTACCCGTGCGGACTCACAAGAGTTCCTACCACCAGTAAAACTAGTACAAGTTATTGCTGTCTTGACACTTAATTAACATTTACAACTTTATTGCTATTTAGGTACAAAACACACGTATTTCTGATCGTGTGTGATTAAACTAATGATTTTTGTAATAGTGATACTTTAGTATGTTCCTCGAAGTTTTTCCTTGTTACGTTATATTTTATGTAATATAATATTAAAAACGTTTCTTTTCTATTGAATTCGTACTATATCCTATATTCGTGAATATATCCGTCTCTATTTAATGAAAGCATTAGAAGAGGACGTACAAAGTGTCAAATATTGTTAGCGAAAATTTAATTTTTGCGTGTGTATATGATTTACATGCGTGTAATTTATCTTCGTTGGCTAGGAAGACAAGTTTTCGGTCCATCTGATGCGAAGCCGCCACCCGAGTCCCTGATACGACAAGATAAATTTACTCACTCCGATACATTGAGATTTTTGCCGGATCTTCTCAGTGGGTCGCGTTTCCGATCCGGTGGTAGATTCTGCGAAGCACTGCTCTTGTTAGGGCCAGTGTTAGCAACACTCTGGTTTAAGCCCCGTGAGCTCACCTTCACGTTAGGGCGAAGCTAAAATATCCTCTCAAAGCATAGGTAGGAAAAAAAATTCAATCCGAGACTAGTTTGGAGCTCCAATCACTTTGTTCTGACGCGTGTTATATTATCCAAACTAGGCCACGGTAGTTGCATTGCGACATCATAGCACTACGAATAGTCGTATTCACGAGTTTCGTTACCTCCTTGACTTGGGCGATCGAATTAATATTTTTTGCAAATGTTTCATTCCACCTCCACGCTATGTCAGTATGAGCGGGGGGGTGTCCGACCTCTCTCCGAGGCGGAGGGGTGTACGTAACAGGAAAAAGGAGGGTTGGAAAATTTCCATTTTCTTACGTCTTTCGTACTCTGCAGCAGTTTTTGATTAACGGACGTCGAGGGCAAAATTTCATTATGTATTCATCCCCTTCGAGGCTTATTTACCCCCCACCCCCCCAACCCCCTTTATTGTTGTGGTTCATTATAAAGCTATTGTTTACGCAATTCTTAAGAATCGTGTTACTATTTTTGTAGATTTATGTGTTGGGAGATGAGCTGTTGGCGCCATAGTCATCCCGTGTAGGAGACAAGGAACTTGAACCACAGAGTGAATATCAAAATATTTATAGTAAGATAGGAGTTGCAGAAATGTTTTTATAACGATCGGAGAATAAATGAAATAAGAAGTGAAATTTCAATAATACTTAACTAATAATTATGTAATGCTTCTTTCTGTATTTCCGAGGTAGAGGCTGTTTTCTTAATATCAAAATTAACAAAAAACGCCAGTATTTAATACGCTTTTATTAGCTTCAGACGTATGTATGTTTGTATGTAACGGAATCTTTGAACGTGATTTTGACCCCCTTTAAAACGTCGGATTAACTCTAAATTTGGTATACTTATTAAGAACCGATGACAATTCAATATTAAAAAAAAAATAAAAAAAATTTAAGGTAGAAGATAGATAGATAAATAGAATAAGAGTTTAAAAAAACTAAAAAAATACACGACTTGTATAGAAAATACAAATAAAAAATAGAAAATAAATTGCGTAAAAAATTTTTTTTTACAATAAAATCATTTTTTCTTACCCTATTTTTAGTTCAAATTTATTAAAATTTATTTTATATTTTTTATTTGGATTTTCTATAAAAGCGTATTTTTTTAGTTTTTTTAAACTATTATTTATGTATTTAAATTTGTGTGTCGGGCTTAATCTGACAGATTTAGAAGAGTCTCTTGGATTGGTGAGTTAAAATTATCTCCGTAACTTAATAGGTATTTAATACCGATAATTATTTGTGTTTGTTATTACTGTAGTATGGTATGAGGGGATTCAGAGAAGGACCAAGCCCAAGGTAGTACCGCCACGAGATGGTCCGATGACCTGTCAAAGGTCGTGGGAATCATAGCGAACCTTGGGGAAGGCCTATGTTCGGCTATGGACTGTTGATGATGATGGTATATGATCTTCTTTTTGCCGCCATGTGAGGTTCACGCAGATTGTCTCCTTTTTTTATTGCTTGTATGGGTGGACGAGCTCACGGCCCACTCGGTGTTAAGTTAACATCTACAACGTAAATGCCGTCACCCACCTTGAGATATGACTTCGAAGGTTTCAGTATAGTCACAACGGCTGCCCCACCCTTCAAACCGAAACGCATTACTGCTTCACGGCAGAAATAGGCGGGGTGGTGGTACCTACCTGTGCGGACTCATAAGACGTCCTACCATCAGTTTTTCCATTCAGGCCTATCATACGTCATCTCTGTCCATCCAAGTCTTCTGAGAACGCGTCCCGGTAGTATATACAGGAGATAGAATAGTATATAGTATCGAAGAGTACATTGGAAATTGGCACGTACACTCGGTACGTAAAGTCGAGAGTAAGTTAAACATGTCCGAAGTACATAACTGCGTTTTGACATTAACATGTAGATCTCTATCGATGTGTGGAATAAAATAAATTCATATACAAAAAAATCGATTGTCTATGTAGGTTCCCTGTAGACGCTGTAACTATAGACGATTTCGATGAAATTTTCAAGGAATCTTCAGGTTGCTAAAAAATGATTTTGTGAGATTTGGTGGCGAATCAAAGAAAATTGAAGATCGGCAGAATTCACCGAACTCTGATCAACAGTTGACTACTAGATTTATATAGACTATTTATCCTTACTATATTAAATAAAAGTATATATATTTGTATCATATATTATTATTTATGGTAAGTATAAGTATCTATATGTATTGTTTTGTATCTTGTAATTTATACTAATATATAAATCTATAGTGGTTTTTACGGATGTTCCGTTATAACTACTGAACCGTGCATCCGATTGACTTGAAACTTGGTATCCATGTAGAAAATACACGTATATAATGGATATGCTAATATTTATATTAGTGTTGGACTCCGTAATAATAATGACAATAAATAATAATGTTAATTTTAAATGCCCAGCGAAGCGGGCGAGTACGGCTAGTATGTATATATTATTATATGTAATGCTTACTGTATGCACTAGGTTTGTGTTCCTTCTCCTTTCCTTCTGCGGGCCTACTGGAAGAGATTTCAACATGAAATATGTGCCCTTGTACCCTGTATCCTTATTGTCGTGTTTCTTCTAACAGCTGTGTGTACAAAATATATTAAATAAATAAATAAAATAAATATATTAATAAGATTAATAATTAGAATATCATAAGAGATCAGCTAGGTAACGTAGCCAGTATCTAGGGAACTGTGCCTCCTTCAAGCGCATTGGAAGATCAGTTCTACTGTGTGAGTTGATTTATGTTAAATTATTTTGATTTGTTATAGAACTTTCTAATAAATAAAAAATAAATAAATAGATTTAGATACTAAGCTTTTAAATAAACACTCTATAAGTTCTAAGTAAGAATCTTTGAACGTTATTTTGACAGACTTGAAGATGTTCGATCATTATGAAAATTTTCACACGCATCTAATACATGACGATGACAATACAATAATTTTATAACTTCGCTCTAATATCCTGGCTGGTATCAAGAGGATGAACATTGAAATCAATTGTGGACTTTAATATTTAAGTGTGTTTTTTTTTTGTTAAACTACACTAGTGGTTCCCCAATAATCGAAATTCGATTATAATTAATTGAAATTATAAGTTTGAACATTATTATGGTTCTAAATTATCTTAGACTACTATACTTCTAAAATTCGCTTTCGCCAAGACTACACTATAGACAAATAATAATGAAGGCAAACAATATTAATCTGTTCCCAATTTGAACGCAAGCTTTAGGCAATAACAAAGGTTTGACAATAAACAAAGAGTATATGAATTTTTAATGCATATTAAAAAAAAAAAATAGTATTATGCACTCCTTCTACTATATTCTCTATAAGTGTGGGAAGTTTCATACTCCTCCGTCCTCCGTATTTACGTTGTAGATGTCTATTGACTCCAGTAACCACTTAACACCAGGTGGGCTGTGAGCTCATCCACCCATCTAAGCAATAAAAAATAAAAATCTTGCCTTGTCGGATCCCCCAGATTTACTCTCGGTGCTTTTAGGTACCTCAAGCATCGGTCATCGTTCTCGTCCAAGCCGTCGCTTGCGATGAAGAGTTTGATAAGTGAACTAACCCATAGACACGGCTCACTGAGCTTCTGGCCGGATCTTCACAGTGGGTCGCGATTCCGACTCGGTGGTAGACTCTGCGAAGCACTCACTGCTCTTGCTAGGGCCAGTGTTAGCATCACTCCGGTTTGAGCCCCGTGAGCTCACCTACTAGTTAAGGTTACGCTGAAATAGCCTCTCAAGGCTATCAGCTTAGGTAGGAAAAAAAAAATAACTGGTCTTGCTAGTGTTAGCAAATTCTCTCAGGTTGAGCCCGTGAGCTCGCCTACACATTCGGGCGTAGCTTGAATAGCCCCTTATGCTACCAGCGAATAGGTAGAAAAAAAAATAATAGACGCCTAGCCAGCTTATAGCGGTCCTAACAGTGAATTTTTCACAGCCGTGGACAAAATGTCAAAGCTAAACAAGGATAAGAAAGGAAAGGATAATTTTCATAGCTCGGTTTTAGCTTTTATATTTGCAATCCTAATATATTTACGAAAAATTGAGGAGAGACGAATGAGAAAATAATTTTGCAATCAATTACAAACAGTTTCGACGGTGGTTTTAAATTTTATGAATGAAGATATTGAAGGAATGTGCCCGACTAGACAAAAGTTCTGCTATTCGATAACAGATGGCAGGACCATCATTATTTTGTTTAGTATAAAAAACGAAAACAAAACAATATTGTGAATGTGATAATATCTTTTTCTTTCAATTTACCTTTATACAAAATTATAACGTCAAATATTTTATACTTAAAAAGTTTGGAAATTTAAGTTCGAAATTATACTAAGAGATGGCGTTACACTTTCGCGTATTTTATCGTTTTCATAATTGCGTAATAGATGTCGACACTCGCTTCCAAAAAGCAGTTTTGGTTAAGGTTTAAATTAGTTAAGTTCGTAACCTGTTAAGACATGTAATCTTATTTGGTCGTGAAATTAAGATCTATGTTTTTTTTCCCTACCTATGCTGATAGTGATAGTCTTGAGTTGAGAGGCTATTTCAGCTTCTCCTTGACGTTTTTATTTTTTATTTATTGCCCTTGTAGGCAGACGAGCATACGGCCCACCTGATGGTGAGTGGTTACCGCCGCCCATGGACTTCAGCAATGCCAGGGGCAGAGCCAACCCGCTGCCTACAAACGCTGCCTACGTGTAATTGACTTTTCAGAAATTCTGGAAAAGTTAAAAATACAGCAGATATGTTCCGGTGTACTATTGGCAATATATTATTATAGAAAATGTATATACATACTAAATCAATAGTATGGAAATGATAGAGCATATATGTACAAACAGCTTAGCCCTTGCCAAGACGTGACGAATATTCAACCCACTTAGTTTCTCGCCGCATCTTCTCAATGGGTCGCGTTTCCAATCTGGTGGGAGATTCTGCGAAGCACGGCTCTTGCTAGGGTTTGTAGCAAGTTCGTGGGCTTCGTACATCGTCAGGTTTGAGCCCTGTGAGCTCACCTACTAGTTAAGGTTACGCTGAAATGGTTTCTCTAGAATACTCTAGACCATCAACTTAGGAAGGAAAAAAGAACGGACATTGCACTGGGCCCAGCCTTCAGAATGGAAGAAGAACTCGTCCAAGAAGCAGAAGATTATCTATGGCTCCCTATTAAATACCCCTTTACTTATAACTCAACACACCGACTTCTACTGTACAAACAAAACTATTTTTACGGTTTAAAACTTCTTTTATATTATATATTATCTATATATTAATACGTGAAGCAAAAACTTTGTATCCCTTTTTACGAAAATTGTGCGGACGGAGGAGTATGAAATTTTCCACACTTATAGAGAATATAGAAAAGAAGTGCACAATGCCAATATTTTTTTATAATAATGCATAAAAGATACATTAAATCAATAAAGAAAACGTTACACACACTACATACCATGTATTTGACGCACACACGCATGCTTATTATTTATTGTCCAACTTTTGCTCTTGACATCTGTGGTCAAATTGAGAATAGATTAAATATTGTTTGTTTTTGTTAAAAAAAATTTTGTGTAGTCTAGGCGAAATCTGTGATTATAGAAGTATAAAATACAATCATAATAGTGTACAAACTTACAATTCCAATTAATTATAGTCGAATTTCGACTACTGCGGGACCTCTAGTTATTATTATTATGTACAAAGTTTTTATTCACGAATTTATATGAATTTTGGTAAATACTAAAAACCACGGGCCCAAGTCAGGTGGTGTTCATTTTCAGTTTTAATTTCGCCTGGTGTTCCGTACTACAAAAACTTCCGAACAATCCGGCGCGTGTTTAAAATTGTGGCTTTTTATTATATCGAGCGTTTGGAGTAATGTTTGCGAAAATCGACTCGCAAAAAGCAATAGAATTAAAATCAAGAAAACGACTACTTTATTATTATTGGAATTTCTTTGTTACATTTTTTGTTTTTGTGGAGTAAAACTACAGATTTGTACGCACAGCGTTCTACAAAGTCGAAATCAGCCGATTGTCTCTTACTAGAAATCGATGTGCAACATTTATCGCCGGGTACTGTACAAGTGTTTTGGAGAAGCAGTGCAAGGACAGAACCAGGTAGCTGTTTACTTAAAGTGACATTATACTAGCTGTAATAGTACTTTTAAATGTGACATACACTACCACCACAAAGATAGGTGGTAATTTAGTGATAAAATGGTCGGGTTTTGACGATCAGTAAAATTAGTTGATTATTTACGGGGATGTCGAATGCCATCATTATATCCCAGTTGTTAGTTTAACAAATAGTTTGTTTTGATTGCAAGCGTGACGAATCTCAGACGAATGATAATTTAAGATCGTTGACGCATTCCAACTGTGACGCATTACGTTAGAAACATGAATTTCAATTATACTAATCGATTTAAAGAAAATAATAATAATAATAATAATCACCATACGATGTGAGTACAATCTGTAAATCGATTACACGCTTAATTTCATCGCTTAATTTTTATATTCGATTTATAAAACGTTGAAGTCGTAAAAGCGCTACGTACGCTCCGAACACGCCGGTTGCTCGTGTCGTGTCGCTTGTTGAGGAATGGCTTGTGTTAGTGTTTTTTGCTTCGTATACGCTTTCGTTTCGTCTGCTCTCGCATCGGCCGTTGATTTGGAAAGTATGTTTGCCTAAAACGTGTTTTTATGGTACATCTATTTATTAGTAATTTATTATTTATCTTTATATATAATATTTCTTTTGTGCGTGTGTTTGTCACTGAACTCCTCCAAAACGGCTGCACTGATTTGAATGATTTTTTTGTGTGCGTTTGGGTGGCACCCTTGATGATTTAGATTCACAAATCAGCCCGGCAGATGACGCTGCAGTCGGTTATCTAGGTTATCTAGGTTATTTATATTTCCTAGAAATAATTTATATAGTAAAAGTAGTAGTAGTAGTTAAGTATATATTAGTTATTTATTAGTATTAAGACTACTGGATTTACGCGAATAAGAGTTTTTTTTGAGAATAACATACATCGTATAAAAATGAATTATTTGTATATTAAATTAACTTTGTAGGGTTGTTACTCTAATGTTTTTCGGTATTGCGAACAATGGTTTAGTTGTGCAATGAAGGCATGCGAAATTCGTTTAGACCAAATCTACATCAGACGTCATTGAATTCTGTGTTGAGATGTTTGGAAAAGAGCGATTTTTTCGTTACCTATTGATACTTTAATACAAACTGCATTCCTATTCGCTGATAAGGCCACGTCTGTACAATGGATTTTTGATAGCACCGTTTTTATTAAAGCTAAAACTCATACAACTTTACGAGACCTAACTTACTTTATAGTAAACGTATAATTATTTTTTTCATTCTCTATTAGAGCCATACACCTATTAGGTTAAGTCGGCTATTATATAACAAAACAAAATAAAAATAAACATATTTAAACACAGTGAAACAATAAACAAAAACACTTAAAATAACTATATCGCTTAATTTACATCTTTCAAGAAAGAACAAACTAAAAAACTCATAACTCTATTACTGTAATCACATTTTTTTTTTACGGCCTATATGTGTGGACGAGCTCACAGCCCACCTGGTGTTAAGTGGTTACTGGAGCCCATAGACATCTACAACGTAAATGCGTCACCCACTTTGAGATATAAGTTCTAAGGTCTCAATATAGTTAACGGCTGCCCCACCTTTCAAACCGAAACGCATTACTACTTCACGGCAGAAATAGGCAGGGTCGTGGTACCTACCCATGCGGACTCCCAAGAGGTCCTACCACCAGTAATTACGCAAATTATAATTTTGTGGGTTTGATTTTTATTACACGATCTTATTCCTTCACCGTGGAAGTCAATCGTAAACAGTTGTTGAGTACGTATTTCAGTAGAAAAATTGGTACCTGCCTGAGATTCGAACACCGGTGCATCGCTCAACACGAATGCACCGGACGTCTTATCCTTTAGGCCACGACGACTTCAAAGACTAGACATGTGTCTATTACATATAATTTTGTGTTACAGACTACGATTTAATTATAATCCCATGGCAGCCCAACCCGAGACCAAGTCTAAGAGCTTTGGAGAAGTCCTTAGAGGACAGATTTGCGAAAAGCTTCGGTGAGGCCATTTCGAATGCCGATTATCACACGAATCACAAGAGGCTGGACGTGGAAGCTTTCCGGCCGTCGCCTGTCCCCCCAGAAATAGACGAATACGAGACGAGCACAGTAAATCCGGAAAGAGACGAATATGATTATGGTAGTTTTTCGGGTGAAAGGATCGTCGGTGGTACGCAAGTCGATATCAACTTATATCCCTACCATGTCGCGTACGGCGATAACTGCGCAGGCGCTATAATCGATAAGAAATGGGTAATCACTGCAGCGCATTGTAAGTGAGTATGTACGTTATCATTTACTTACAAACAAATTGCTTCAACGTTGTTTTTTTTGGATTACTGGTGGCCCAGAGGCATTTCCAGTTTCACCAGGACAGGTGGGCGAGCATGGGCTCAGCCAGGTGGGGTGGGATGTGCTAACAGCTGCCCGAGCGCCTCCGAAAGAGACCTAACAACTCAAGAGCAACTGTTTCGCGAATGAATCTACTACCGGATCGGAATCGCGACCCGCTGAGAAGATCCGGCGATAAACTCAGCGGGCTGATGCATGGGTTAGGTTGCACGTCGAGATCTTTGCCGAGTTTGACGAGTACGGTTACCGGGGTCCTGCCTGTTTCTAGTGTTAGAGTTGAAGGCATCTAATGCAAGGGCTATTGGATAGCGTCGACGGTGAGCTACAACGTATCTAAAGTCAAAACTATTATGCATTCACTTGGAAAACATACTTATTGTTGTTAAAAGAGATATTGTTTTTACCAGCTTAGTTTTTGTGTTATGCTCGAAGAACCAAGAATCAAATATGCAAATAAATAGACTATTTACCTTTAGACAAACAATAAATTTGTTACTTCCCCAATTATTTTATCAAGTACTTCAGAGTGAAATTTCTTGCATAGCAACATGCGATTTGGTGTTACCGTTTCCTTAACTTCTGATTTTACTAAAATAATTATCAAAGGCCTTTCGTGATACCAAAAAAAATAACGTCTCACTAAAATTTCATTCTCAGCAAAAAGTCGACATTCATTAAGGCCGGCTCTAAGCACATACACAAAGGGAAGAAAGTGAAGATCAAGGAGCATTACATACATCCGCTCTGGGGTGCCAAAAATAAGGAGCATCCGTTCGATTACGACTTCCAATTGCTGGAGCTGGCTGAGCCTCTGAGCTTCGACGACAATATTCAGTCTTTGAAAATAGCGCATATAGAAGATATGGTGGTCGGGAAGATTATAACGGTCACCGGTTGGGGCAACATAGAAGAAAACGTGAGTTTACCAGATAAAGTTCCAAGGTATCTTAATGTAGCCACCACCCTGAACGCTGAATGTGTTAAGAACATAACCATACTCAACGTTAAAAGCTTTGGATAAGAGTTATTCGAAGAAATACACTTTGCACCATGCGGGAATTGAAAAGGAGTTAATAGAGAACTAGGAATAGAGAGAACTAGGAACTTTAAGGATTGGCTGTGTTCCTGGCATTGTTGACGCCCATGGGTGATGGTAACCACTCAGCATCAGCTGGGCCATATGCTCGTCTGCCTACAAGGTCAATAAAAAAGACAAAGACAAATTCAGTTAAATAATAAAGTTTTGATTTAATATTAAATGGTAACGTGGCCAAGTGGAGGTTAAATCAGTGAAGGAAAAATCTCTGCGCATAGAGGGATTAAGTCATGCCTTAGATGAATGGACCAGCTCACAGCCCACCTGGTGTTAAGTGGTTACTGAAGCCCATAGACATCTACAACGTAAATGCGCCACTCACCTTGAGATATAAGTTCGAAGGCCTCAAGTATAGTCACAACGACTGCCCCACCTTTCAAACCGAAACGCATTACTGCTTCACGGCAGAAATAGGCAGGGTGGTGATATGTACCCGCTCGGACTCACAGTAAACAGTACGCAAATTATAATTTTGCGGGTTTGATTTTTATTACATGATGTTATTCCTTCATTGTGGAAGTCAATAGTGAATATTTGTTGAGTACGTATTTAATTAGAAAAATTGGTACCCGCCTGAGATTCGAACACCGTTGCATCGCTAGATACGATTGCACCGAACGTCATATCCTTTAGACGACTTAAAAAAAATATTAAAATATTACAGATTTACTAAAAAAAAAGTTTTACAGTTACTTACAGTTTTACTAAAAGGTTAAAAAAATACACTATTCTCTTACTTTATAGTCCTAAATTTAAGCAGCACTGGCCTGCTGTAGTGATTTTGTTATTAATAATACCGAAAGCATTGTAATGATTACACTCATGAAACAAATACAATTAAAGCTTTAAATGTTTTCAGGGCCCCTACTCGAACGTGCTCCGAGCCGTAAGGATTCCTATAATATCCAAATCAATCTGCCAGAGTGTTCCATTTCCGTATTTCAGAGGAACTTTGTCATCTCGAATGTTCTGCGCTGGGTTTGCTGAAGAAAAGAAAGATGCTTGTCAGGTATGTCTTTGGCAATGTTAATCAGGATATTCTGTGCATGTTTGTCCTGGTTATTGATTGGTTTTATTATAGCAACGCTATAGGAAAAGCCAGTGCGGCTGCTGCGTGCTTTCCTCAAAGTTCGTTTGAAGAAGGACATGTCGTACGGCTCTGGAAGCTTCGTGGGTGGTAATTTCAAAGCCATTTATTTCCACATTATACGGTCCCTTAATTTATTACAACTGAATAGATAATGGCACCTGCAGTGTCGACTCACAAGAGTCCTATCAGTAGTGTAATTAGGCAAATTCTATTTATTGCGGTCTTAATTTTTATTAGGTGTATTACTACTAGGTACTACACGATTAGGTTCTACACGATTTTATTCTTTCATCTTTTCACCATTTATTTCGTAAGCATCTGCTATGAGCTACATCGAGCTTCCCTTTAGCTCCCTTATTAAGTCAAAAGCCCGGATTTTTGGTCATAAACTAAGGAAAGACGTAATTGTAGAAATAATTAATATCTTTCCAGGGCGACTCAGGCGGACCAGCGGTTTCAGACAATCGTCTTTTAGGCATGGTGTCCTTCGGCTATGGCTGCGCAACCCCAGGTTCTTATGGAGTGTACAGCAAAGTGGCGAAAGTCAGACCCTGGATAGAAGAAGTGACCGGCCTAAAATTAGATTAGTCTTGTATTTACATAGTTATTGTTGATTTTGTTTTTTAATCTTATTGAATAAAGTTTATATAACATTTTCAAATAGTTGTGGTTGTTTATTGTGAATTTTAGTACAGTGATATCATCTGTTTGTCACAAAAGATCGAATTATCGTATCGAATACCAATAATTTTCGCATATTTCCTGACTCTAAATAAGAAAGAACGTAAAATGGGCCGTGGCGTAATTCCTAAGACTTTTGGTTTAACCGTAACGAATGCTATGAATACATCGGGGTTTGAATGGCGGTCGAAAATGCGCCAATTTCGTCCAAGTACGTACCTGCCGTGTTCACGAACTAATTTCACGACGTAATTAAAATCACACGTGGATTATTTTTTTAATTGCACGGCCACGGGGAGTTAGCACCGCTCTGCCTATTTCTGGTGGTACGCAGTTTGGGCGTTCTGTTTTGGGGGGTCCAACACCCGATCTAGTTACAATTGGAACGTGGACCTGTTACAAGGGGATGGTGGTATTATTACCAGTGTAGACAGACGATGAGACGGATCCCTGGTAAGTGGTCAACCTTGCTTGTAGACATCCGCAAAGCTATGGCGGTACCCAAGCCGTTTTGTTGCAATCAAGTTGTGATGCATACCAGATCTTTCACTGCACATGCACGATCTTTTACTGGTGGTAGGTACTCTTGTGAGTCCGCGCGGGTAGGTACCACCACCCTGCCTATTTCTGCCGTGAAGCAGTAATGCGTTTCGGCTTGAAGGGTGAGGCAGCCGTTGTAACTATACTTGAGACCTTAGAACTTATATCTCAAGGTGTGTGGCGCATTCACGTTGTAGATGTCTATGGACTCCAGTAACCACTTAACACCAGGTGAGCTGCGAGGTCGTCCACCCATCAGATCAATAAAATAATAAAAAAGCGAAAAATAGCTTTCTAAATACCCTGTGTGTTTAAATTATTTCCTGTAGTTTCATATTAAACCGATTACAATTTTTTATTATGCCGTATCAATTAATTTTCCTGCTTTATGTTTAATGAGGCAACGAGCGATACAAATCGATTTTAATGCGGCTTAATTTACATTTCACTGTTAATAAAAACATCGTGGACTATTATCATGCTTAGTCTTAGTTTTTTTTCGTCAACGCCCACGTAATTCCAGATCAGGGAGACCTCTTTCTTTTCCAATTGATGGGCACACAAGTCTTATCGATAGTACTTATCGAGTTCGTCTCAAATAATGTAACAGCTGTGGCTAAATAAATATTTTTTTCGTACCTAATCGTCGGTAGCTTGAGGTGCAATTTCAATTATGTGCGATCTAGTAGCTAGCTCACTGGCTCGATCTAAGGCAGCTAACACTAGTCATATCAAGGCCAGTGTTTCGATGAATCTACCAACAGAGCGGAACCGAAGCCCACTCAGAAAATAACTAGTCGTCGTGGCCTAAAGGATAAGACGTCCGGTGCATTCGTATGTAGCGATGCACCGGTGTTCGAATCCCGCTGGCAGGTACCAATTTTACTAATGAAACACGTACTTAAGAAATGTTCACGATTAACTTCCACGGTGAAGGAATAATATCGTGTAATAAAAATCAAATCCGTCAAATTATAATTTTGGTAATTACTAGGTACCACCACCCTGCCTATTTTTGCCGTGAAGCAGTAATGCGTTTCGGTTTGAAGGGTGGGACAGCCTTTGTAGCCGATCTGTTGCCTCCTGTTGTTCCGGTAACGACCCATGTCAATAGCACCAAATAATCACAATGGACGATCTTATCTGTAATTCTTGTAGCACCAACAAGACAGCAACGCGGCAATATTAAATTAAGAGGAATTTCTATTGAATTCAACACGCACACAAGACAAAGACAATATAGCCGTTGGCTTCTGTAGTTACTAGCATAAAACTAGTTGCATACAAAGGCCTGTTATCAAACATGTTCTTGAAGCTGCCTTGAAGCTTAATGGTTAGCACCGTTATGTTAATTAAAGTTATAAAATGAAGTTCGAAAGTTCGACATAATATCTCAAGATGGGTTTCAGTACTCACTTGGCGAAAGGTAGGCTTTTTTTACTGTCTACTTGGCTAGACGTGCTCAATTGCCACAGTTTGGTATGGAGTCACAAACATTATCATGTTTGGTCTTGTAAAGATCCAGCACACGGCTTTGGCGTACCGGTAACTTAGGTTTATAGACATTAAAATTATAAAATGAAGTATGGAAGTTCGACATCATATTATTATCTCAAGATGGGTTTCAGTACTCACTTGGCGAAAGGTAGGCTTTTTTATTGTCTACTTGGGTAGACGTGCTCAATTGCCACAGTTTGGTATGGAACCACAAACACTATCATGTTTGGTCTTTTAAGACTTCCAGCAGACGGCTTTGGCGTACCGGTAACTTAGGTTTATAGACATTAAAGTTATAAAATGAAGTATGAAAGTTCGACATCATATCTCAAGATGGGTTTCAGTACTCACTTGGCGAAAGGTAGGCTTTTTTATTGTCTACTTGGGCAGACGTGCTCAATTGCCACAGTTTGGTATGGAACCACGAACACTATCATGTTTGATCTTGAAAGTCTTCCAGCAAACGGCTTTGGCGTACCGGTAACTTAAGTTCATGGACATCATTAACGTAAATGCTGCTCTATATAGATTAGTATCTATTACATTCGTTGATATAATTCGTCGAATAGACCAGACCCACAGATAGCGCCCAATGAATTTATTTTTTATTTATAACTAAATAGCGACCCGCCCTCGCTTCGCTTCGGAAACTGTAATTTATTATTGATTTCTCCACTACTTAATGGATGTTATTATACATATAAACCTTCTTCTTTAATCACTCTATCTATTAAAAAAAACCGCATCAAAATCCGTTGCACAGTTTTAAAGATTTAAGCATACATAGGGACAGACAGATATAGGGACAGAGAAAGCGACTTTGTTTTATACTATGTAGTAATAATATTTTTTTTTTTTTCTACCTAAGCTGATAGCCTTGAGAGGCTATTTCAGCGTAACCGTGGCTAGTAGGTGAGCTCACGGGGCTCAAACCTGACGACGATGCTAACACGAACCCTAGCAAGAGCTGTGCTTCGCAGAATCTACCACAGGATCGGAAACGCGACCCACTGAGAAGATCCGGCGAGAAACTCAGTGGGCTGTGTCTGAGAGTTAATCTACTCGTCGAGCCCTTCGTCGCAAGCGACGGGTTCGACGAGAACGGTGACCGGTGCTTGAAGTATAAAATTAAAATATCATCCTACCAAATTTATCTTAAAAATTTAAATCTGTCCCATAACTATGGTTTGATGCATTATAAGTTTGTCCTTGAAATATCCAATCACAGCACACTTGACACGTCTCCCGCCACTCGTGCTTACCTCAAAATTTGGTGAAGTCGAATTGAAACAAATGTCGTATAATGTGGTATCTATTGGGGGTTATCTGTGACCAGACCCCTTAATTAACCTTTAGGAGCCAGGCACTTCGAAATATACCTAAATGAATTGCTGTTCGTTAGACTCGCTAAAACTCGAGAACGGCTGGACCGATTTGGCTAATTTTGGTCTTGAATTATACGTGGAAGTCCAGAGAAGGTTCAAAAGGTAGATAAATATGAAAATGCTCGGAATTAAATAAAAATAACAATTTTGTTTTTCCTTTGATGTGTCCCCCGTCGAACCGATTCCTTTTGTTTGTTTTAAGTTTATTTTATACAAAAGTTTAGGTCTTTTATTTATCGATTAAGGCAGTACGAAGTCTGCCGGGTCAGCTAGTATTCAATAAAAATATTCAATAAACTCTAAGTCTCCTACACAAAAAGCATCAACAATTATGCATTATAACAACATTGCGCGTCAATATTTGTCACATGTATTTCCGGATCAATAGATTACTTATTCACCCCAAAATGACCTGACGTGACGAGCTTTTGAATAAACTATACGTGTTAAGGCTCAGACCAGAGCTTTCCTAATACGAATGACGCTTACATATTTTGGCGTAGTTTTGGAGAGCTATAAAAACGTAGGGTAGTTATAGTATTTGTATGGGATGTTGCGAGGTAGTGGTCAGTCTGTCTATGCTTCCTGTGTAGCAATCATACAGTCCTCTGTCTAGGGTAGGAGGACCTATCTATATATTAATACGTGAAGCAAAAACTTTGTATCCCTTTTTACGAAAATTGCGCGGACGGAGGAGTATGAAATTTCCCACACTTATAGAGAATATAGAGAAGAAGTGCACAATGCTAATATTTTTTTTTAATAATGCATAAAAGATACATTAAATAAATAAAGAAATTACACACACTACATACCATGTATTTGACGCACACACGCATGCATACTATTTATTGTAAAACTTTTGTTCTTGACGTCTGTTGTCAAATTGAGAATAGATTAAATATTGTAATGTCTTTTTTAATATTTTTTATAATGTAGTCTTAGCGAAATTTGTGATTATAGAAGTATAAAATACAATCATAATAGTGTACAAACTTACAATTCCAATTAATTATAGTCGAATTTCGACTACCGCGGGACCACTAGTCTAGTTTAATCTGACAGGAAAAGTACTTAAATGTTGTTAGTTAAGAAAAAAATACGCCAAACATTAATTCAACCGTTTTAAAGGTTTATTTGTTAATACCTATGGACATTACTACAAATGCCCCTGTCTTTCTTAGGAATACCTGTGATTAAAGTAAAATAACAAATCTGTTCGATGCGGGAATGCACCACTTAATTGAACACTTTTTTTTTATTGCTCAGATGGGTGGTCCAACTCACAGCCCATCTGGTGTTAAGTGGTTGCTGGAGCCCATAGACATCTACGACGTAAATGCGCCACCCAAGTATAGTTACAACAGCAGCTCCACCCTTCAAACCGAAATTACTGCTTCACGGCGGAAATAGGCAGGGTGGTGGTACCTATCCGCGCGGACTCACAAGAGGTCCTACTACCAGTAATGAATATAGGCTGCTGCTCATCTCAACACAAAACCCTCTGAGCACGGTCTTTGTGAAAATTAGAGTTAAAAAAATCGAATGGTTTTATTTTTTTGTGAAAACATCAGGAGTTTTATTAGCAAGTTGCTCCAACACGCCAGTTCCAATGAAATGTGAGGCGCCATCGAATATTCGATAACGCCTATAAATATTCGATAACGCATAAAAGCGTTGGATTTGTCCATCAGAAAGGCTTCGATGGAAAAATCCTTTGGAATATGTTTCCCTGTACGCCGACCCACCCTCTCTGCGCCCCCAATCCCCGCGGTACATAGCACACGTCCTGAATATAAACGTGCGTAATACCAGACACCGCAGTCTGTACAAGTACTCTACTTATCAGAGGCTGAAATACATTATTTTGTCTATAAACAACTGTTTGCCGATTGGAAATATCTCACATAAGATTTACACTACGGTTCAATACATAAAAAATCTCATTCGCGAAGCAATCGCTCTTGAGTTGTTAGGTCTCCTTCGGCGGCGCTCGGGCAGTTGTTAACAAATCCCACCCCTCCTGGCTGAGCCTTTGCTCGCCCATCTGTCCTCGTGAAACTGGAAAGGCCGTCGGGCCACCAGTAATCTTTCAATCATAAAAAAAAAACAAAAAAAATCTTTACAACGATACCTAAAATCATAGTTCAGAATATGTCATTTTAGGATTTGTATATAAAATTTCCTATATATTAAATGATATTTATTAACGCTTCCTCCTGTGTGGTACGGAGAACGCATAAGATATCTTCCACAAAGATGATTTGATTGGCACCTGCAAATATTCTGTTAATTAATTGTGTCTAAGTTCTATTTTATCTTAGCACCACCCTGTTTCTTGTCCTAGGTATCTTAAAGATTAAAGGATTCATCGAAGAATCAGTAACCACTATTTACTATTGGAATGAAATAAGCCTTAAAGGATATCGGGGATGGAAGCTTGTCTGGAAAGAATTTAAAAAATAAATAGGTTTTTCATTATTATTTTTCTACCTAAGCTGATAGCCTTGAGAGGCTATGGCAGCGTAACCGGGTGAGTAGGTGAGCTCACGGGAATCAAACCGGAGTGTTGGTAACACTGGCCCTACCAAGAGTAGTGCTTCGCAGAATCTACCACCGGATCGGAAACGCGATCCACTGAGAAGATCCTGCGAGAAACTCAGTGGGGTGTGTCTATGGGGTTTTTCATCTGTAATGTCTAAGATTATCAATATCATTAAGAGTGTTTAGCAAATAAAGAAATGTTGGATACAAGAAATTTTAGAAGATTTAGATTCGTCAGGCAACCAGCGATCCGCTGGTAGAGAGCATATTTGTATGACGTAATCTTGTCATATACCAATATGTTGCGTACTTCGGCCATAAAGAAGTCGTGCCTCGCTTTGACCAGGACCACTGAGACCATTGAGACTTTGGTCTCTAAAATCCGGTAACCACTTAAAATCACTCTTACTGGTGATAATACCCCTTGTGAGTCCGCACGGTGCCACCACCCTGCCTATTTCTGCCGTGAAGCTGTAATGCGTTTCGGTTTGAAGGGTGGGGCAACCGTTGTAACTATACTTGAGACCTTAGAACTTATATCGAAAGGTGGGTGGCGGCATTTACGTTGTAGTGTCTGTGGGCTTCGGTAACCACTTAACATCAGGTGGGCTGCGAGCTCGTCCACCCATATAAGCAATAAATAAAAAATAAAAATATCAGATAGGTGACGTGTCTCCATAAAATCACAAACTGTGAGAGTATCCACGCGCGAAACATGGCGCCATCCTATAATGTAATGATCTGACGATTTTGTATAAAATACGTATGCCCGACTGACTATGTATGCAGTTATTTTATATATTGACAGGGGGGCATCAGTGGGCCCCGGGGGATGACGACGACTGCGCGTGTGCGAGAGAGACAAAACACAATGATTAATACTAGTGCATATAGCTATTTCGCCCATCATTACGTTGTATTAAATCAGAGTTTGGTGCGTGTATATTTTGGGCTCTTTAATAAATACGTTTTTACGCGCTTGACCCGTGTAGCGAAAACATTCAATGCAATTTTCACTAACTTCAAGTTATTCGATAAAACTGGAAAATTTGGCCTCGTATCCAATGGCTGGACTACAAGAATCAGGATTTGAAGAAAAATTGGCTTACCTTTAAAGTTCCTGTTTTCCTATACATATATAAATAGTGTTTGCTCGTGCGGGTTTGGACGGAATTCCAGCTACTGCAAAATCGGGTTATATGTACAATAGTTATACCGATGAAAATTAGACCTTAGAGTCGAAAGAATAGAATTTTTATTCCCATGAGCGTTCGTGAAAGCTTATTATTTACCCGATTAAGTTTGTTGACTTACTAAACACAAAAATATTATAATAATCTATATATAAATTATACGTGAAGCAAAAACTTTGTACCCCTTTTTACGAAAATTTCGCCGTTGGAGGAGTATGAAATTTTCCGCACTTATATAGAATATAGAGAAGTAGTGTAGAATGCAATTTTATTTATTTATTATTATGCATAAGAAATACATTAAATTAATAATAAAAGCATTATAACACTGAAGTAATAGGTCTATGCATTATACACACTACCATGTATTTGACACACACACACGCATTTATACTCTATGTTCATATTTTTTGTCTTTAATCTTATTTGTCTATAGTGTAGCCTTAGCGAAATCTGTGATCACCATAATAATTGTCAATAATTTCAATGAATTATAGTCGAATTTCGACTACAGGGCGACTCATCATCATCATCATCATCATCATCAACAGCCCACAGTCGTCCACTGCTGGACATAGGCCTCTCCCAATCCACACCACTGAGCGACTACTAGTTAATTAAATGGTTGAGGTTCAAAAGAGCTGATTTTAAGTGGTTGTCTTTACCGATAGACCTCACAACGTGAGGATCGTGAACCACCTTGAGACATGAGGTCGAAGAGTCACTATACTGTATACAAGCGGCCCTACTCTTCCAAGCATGTCTGCATCACGATCAAAATAGACAGAATAGTGGTACCCATAAAAGCTAACAATAGTCCTCGACCAGTCTCAGTTAATATCCTTGAAATAGTAGACGACAGTATCACATAGACATGGCTTAAGCAGGGTACTTTAATGCTGAATTAGAACCACTCCTTACAAGGCAATCACTACTAGCTGTAAAGCTTGCCAATTTGACTGTTCCTCAAATTGTTGCCTTGGATGCATGCCCGTGCTAGTCAGAGCAGTTTTTCCAATGCAACTGAGAGTTTATGTCAGTGCAGTTTTTCCAATGCAACTATGAATTAAATAAATTGTTTCAAAGTCTGTATATGCACACGCAATGGCGTATCTAGAGGCTCTTGTGATGTTAAGATTATCACTGACTGCGGTGCCTATTATGTGGAGTCGACACATCTTTTTCTATTGCTTAGTTGGATGTACGAACTCACAGTCCACCTTGTGTTAAGTGGTTACTGGAGCCCATAGACATATACAACGTAAATATCGCCACCCACCTTGAGATATTAGTTCTAATGTCTCAGTATAGTTACAACGCATTACTGCTTCACGGCAGAAATAGGCAGGGCGGTGGTACCTACCCGTGCGGACTCACAAGAGGTCCTACCACCAGTAATTACGCAAATTATAATTTTGCGGGTTTGATTTCTATTACACGATGTTATTCCTTCACCGTGGAAGTCAATCGTAAACATTTGTTAAATACGTTTTTCATTAGAAAAATTGGTACCCGCCTGCGGGATTCGAACACCGGTGCATTGCTAGATACAAATGCACCGGACGTCTTATCCTTTAGGCCGCGACGACTCCGCATGCCATGTGATTTTTGATGCCACTATGACAATGAACTATGACAATAGCTTTACCAAGTTTCACCCTAATCAGATAATTAGAATCATACAGAGGACAAACATACAAATAAATGTAAAGAAATTTAAATGTATTTTGGGATTTTTCTTCAAACAAAAGAAGAAAAGAAGAAAAAGTGGTTTGAAGAAAAATCCCAAAATACATTTACAGTTCTTTCTCGCCAGAGTCTAGTTTCGTACTTTGAGATTGTAAGTTGTATTGACCATACAACTTACACTTTATTTTTACACTTTACTCCCATAAAGATGAGCTTTCTAAAATCCTTGCATAGAGGATGTTTAGAACACAAAGTGCATCCATTGCCAAAATTCCAACCTTACGCTTTCGGGCTCTGCCTATAAGGATCAGACATTTTTGTATTTAGGTATATAAAGACTACTCCATTGCAAAATGTTAAAGTAGATGTATTGTGTCATAGTAGAGTTTTTTATGTGAAAATTGGACGAAGCTCTGTGAAGCTGCCTGGGTACGGTCAGCAAAAAAACTTCAATAGAATGAATTACTTTTAATGCCGGTTTTTGTGGTAATTAACACTTCAAAGTCCTTAGTGTAGCCAATTAAGTTAAGCTCACACGGATTTCTGGAGAACCTTGAAAATTTGAGGTCTCGAGTATCAGAACCACATACATGAGCAAGTGGATCATGAGCCCATGAAGGCGTCCTTCAAAAGATTGGTTTCGAAATTAACAAAAGCACCTTGGTTTTCAAATAGCAATATCCTTAGATGGATATTGAAATCTAAAAGTGTTGATAATATGCTAGGCTCTTTACTGGTGGTAGGGCGTTTTGTGATTCCGCACGGGTGGGTATAACCACCCTGCCTATTTTTGCCGAAAGCAGTACAGTCTTGGGCGCGGCCTTATTCTGGCGCTTGGTGTCTGAGGACTGAATAAACGAAAGAAAAGAAGTCAATAAGCCCAGATTTAATTATAAATCAATGAGAAACTGTACACAACTTGTTGCTTTGGTTTTGTTTATTTCTTTATTGCGTCACTAGACAGACTCTATGTATCACAGCAAGGGGTACAACCAACCAACTGCCTACCACTGAGTATTTTTTTTTTTTTTTCTACCTATGCTGATAGCCTTCAGAGCCTATTAAAGCTTCACCCTAACGTTTGTAGGTGAGCTCACGGGGCTCAAACCGGAGAGTTGCTAACACTGAGCCTAGCAAGAGCAGTGCTTCGCAGAATCTACCACCGGATCGGAAACGCGACCCACTGAGAAGATCCGGTGAGAAACTCAGTGGGCTGTGTCTATGGGCTAGTTCGCTCGTCGAGCCTTTCGTCGCAAGCGACGGGTTCGACGAGGACGGTGATCGGTGCTTGTGGTGCCTAAAAGCACCGTTAATGGATCAGGAGGATCCGTAATGACGTGCTTTGGGCGACGTCGACGGTTTACCATTCGGTCTACTGGGTCGGGTATGTAGTTTCCAGCGGCTACGATGGGAGGGTTCTCATATCGAATTCTTTTAGAATCTCGTTTTATGGTATTGTTATATATGTCCGTATGCTCAGTACGATGGAGGTAAAATAATTAGAAATCTGGATGATCTTTGGCAAAAAATATTTCTGGGAACCCACTATGGATGAAGGCAGTGGTTCTAGACACTACCTACCAAATCTGGCAGATGGTGCAATGGTATTTACTGCTAGGCATCCAAACAGTTATTTGAAAGAAAAAAAGTTTTCATTGCCGACCGTACAATAACAGAGTGTGACCTTAATTATGAAATACACATTTTTGGGATCGCTACTTTGCATCATGGATTACCTACTCGATAGCGCGCAACGTGTAAGCGATATTGTGAATCTACCATACAAAGCTCGATTATGAAGCGCAATGTATTAATTTTTATGCGATTTACATTACCGCTTTAAAAGGCTCTTAGCAAACCACGTCTTCTACAGAAAACTCAACTAATTTCGGTTTGGATTTCCGAATCATATTTTGCCCGTGTACCTACCAGTTCATTGACCTTACCGCCCTAGCTTGGCGTATATAATGTAATAATCTGCTTGCGCTGCAAAACCTCAGCGTGCGTTAAGTTCGTACGTATTGCTAAATATCGATCCAAATTCATAAAAGCATCAACGAAATTTAATTACGTAAATTGTGTGTACCCAAATACGACGCACACATCAACAAACGTACGCGCTTAGAACGCTAGCTTGTCTAAAGCGAACGAGTTTTATTATATGTATGAACAAGTAAAATCATTATTTGATGATTCCGAGGTGTGTACAGTCATCGGGGTGGGTCGGGGGATTCGGGGGGACAGGGGTCCCTCATACCCCAGTCACAGGGAGGCTAGCCCAGTGCAGCAGCATTGCAACCAAGCGATTTCAGTGTGAACGGCGAGGTCTGTGACGCCGCGTGCTTTCCACCTACGCAACGCGCAAAAAATACCCCAAAAAGAACTGTACAAAAGACTCGACCAAACTGTTCGGAACAAAAACGCAAAACGGCCTAAACAATTCAAATAATATTTAAAAGGAAGAATAAAAATTAAAACGAAATATATAAACCAATTTTTTGGTGTCGAAATTTCAAAAAATCCGCGCGCATGCGTTCCGTTCGTCTATCCGGCCGCCGTCACATTCGATAGTTTTATGCAATAGACGCCATTCAGTTTTTTTTTTGTTATTAATATTCACATAATATTCATAAATAGTTGATAAGTGATTTTTAATCCGTATTCAGCAACACTTGAACTCTTGCCATAGACTTATAATAAAGACCGGTTTTTTTTTTCTCTCGAAATAAGCTGTAACTCTAGTGTTAAGGGCAACTGGGGACGCTCATCTTGGAACCGTCAAAAGGGCTAAATACAACATCAACGACCTTCCGGGAGGAGCATCCTGAAAAAAGAAAAGAAATCTTCATGAAATCGCACAGGAGACGCATAAGTCACACATGCGGTCCACAATAAATTAAATGCGCAAGAAACACAAAAGACCGATGATTTCATAACAAAGAAGATAATTAGCGCATAAATAATTAAAGAAATCGCCATTTGACGATAAAGAAAAACGTTTTTTCGCAATAGAACAAGTTTTATGTTTATATCAACAGTTTTTACAAGGAAACAATAGAAAGAAGATTTTAAGCATTTGATTTCTTTAAGTATATTTAAACAACACTGGTTAATTTTGGAACTTTACGATTGATTTCCTTCAGTTTTTTTACACAAACTCTCTATATCTAGTGAAAAGTAATTTTAGTGACTCCGGACCTACGTTTAAGGCTAAGTATTATTAAAAAAAAGTTTGGCGAAGATTTGGATGTATTTAGAACAAGTTCATCGGCCGATCCCGACTAAACGGAAGATGGAAAAACACTAAACGAAACAAAATATTGTGCCTTAAATTGGCCTTAAAATTATTGTTAAAATAAGAAGTAAAAAAATACGCCAAAAAATTACCAAAAAAATAAAACAAAAATACAAAATTTTATCTTGTTAAAACGACTTCTACATTTCTTTAAGAGTACAAAATTAAAGATAAAAATTACGATTAAGAATAAGTTCAATGTTTGCTTTATTATACCCGTAATTTTTTATATGAGTATGTAAAATTTAATGGGCTTAAAAGGGCTACATAGAAAAAAATCGACAATACCGTAGTAGAAGACATAGAAGAAGATATACAACTTCAAGAGGGAACAAAAACATCGAACTCTATCGAAAACACAGAGATTGGATCGAAACAAACCAGACTAGAATCGAAGGTAAGAATTATTGTACCATTTTTTCATACTCAATCTACAATATTCTGTTCTTCTGTAGTTTCGGAGGAAATGTGCCCGCAATTACAATTAAAGTCATCGATTTTGTCTCATAATTTCTACTTAAAAATTTCGTTAATTTAGCCCTGCAGATTAATTTTATGAAATACCATTATATTTCATGTAATGGCGTCTAGCATTTACAGTTTGCGGTCTCTATCGTGTGTCTCGCTCTCTCTCGCCACGACCAAATTAAAGCGTATATTTATTGTCCTTTTTTAATGTTACACGTGGTATTCTGTCTTAAATTGTTTTTACATTAAATACCTTTAGCATTAATATGACATAAGTATTTCACTTCTAATATCTATTCAGTGTGTATTTAGTGGTTGAATCATAGAAAATACGGGAAGTTCTTTTTAAGATACAATTTTAAACTCCCAACTTATGCAATAGGGCTATGGACGGTATCGTCGACTGCCAAGAATGAGAGTAGAATCATTTGGTTCGAACTTTCGTTTTCGTGAAGTCCAAGTTCAGGCGTTGTCGATGACTCGTGGCGGCTCTAGTGCGCATGCCCAAGTCATCGCAGTCATTGCCCAGCCGAATTATTGATTTCGGCCATGTTGGAAAACTGCGGGGCGCGGGGGGAAGCGTCATTTACCGACGTGATAGTTTTCACAACGCTCAATTATGTACGCAGGGTGGGGTGGTTGGGGGGAGAAAAAAAATACATACATCAATATACCGTCAGTGGTGTATTTTGTATTAAATTCTATAGTGCACGCCCTCGATGATCGAAATTTACGAGGGCACGTCCGATGCGCGATAGTTAATTTAATTATTGGAGTTTTCGAAATATTCAGGGTAGTTTTCGAGATATTGAACGTTCAGGGAATGCGATTGCATTTGCAGACAGACAGATTATAAGCCATCAAAATAATATTTAGTCTTTCGTGCGTTAGTGTTGCATGAACCTATCTCTTCTCGAATTGAAATTTCTTCTACTTGTCGCGTCGATTGAAAGAAAATGATCTTTGTTCTTTAAAAAATAAGGTCAAGAATATGATGATTTTAAATAACTAAACATTAGAAAAATACAGTTAAGTTTGCTAGCTAGAATGATGTATCCAAAAAATAAAAGTTCAATCAGGTACTTTTATTTTACATTAAAAAGATTAATAATATTTGAATAACGCGACAATGATTGACTAATAGGGATCAGGTGATGGTGATTGGGGAAGTGGCAGGAGTTTAGTTGGGAAGTCCCACAGACACAATGCCCAGTATAATATACTAAATTTGTCTTCGGTTAAGGTAATTTGGAATTAGCGGAATCTTCGTAATTTTGCGTCGTAATTATTATTGCGTATTATAATTTGCGTAATTAGTGGTGGTAGGACCTCTTGTAAGTCTGCGCGGGTAGGTACCACCGCCCTGCCTATTTCTGCTGAAGCAATAATGCGTTTCGGTTTAAAGGGTAGGGCAGCCGTTGTAACTATACTGAGATCTTAGAAGTTATATCTCAAGGTGGGTGGCGCATTTACGTTGTAGATATCTATGGGCTCCAGTAACCACTTAACACCAGGTGGGTTGTGAGCTCGTCCACCCATCTAAGCAATAAAAAAAAAAGTAAATCGTATCGCGAGATCTCACGGGATGGTTCTCCCGTCCTGTGTCTCTACTGCTAAGCAGACAGGCGCATTGATTTGCTAAGAAGTCGTATTCATTGAACTTCAATAAGAACAAATCACTGTAACATTCAAGTTATTCGAATTGATTCATATTGGCGTGTGAAAACGACATAATCGATTGAGCTTTTTTCTAGCTTTCCACATTAAGCTCGAGCTTCGTCGAGATCATTCAAGAGCTTTTTTTCCGTGGCACGTGTACTGCGGTATTTTAATGGGACGTCATCAATTTCTCGGTCTTGCAAAAAGTAGTTTGCAGCGCGGGTTTTCTTTTTCGTTTCATTATTACTTGATTACAAGGACCGAAATCATATGTACCTATATATGCAAGTAAATAGAGTCAAAGTAAATTTTTTTTTATTGATCTTTTAGGCCGACGAGCATACGGGCCCACCTGATGGTGAGTGGTTACCGTCGCCCATGGACTTCAGCAATGCCAGGGGTAGAGCCAAGCCGCTGCCTACCGCTTAATACTCTCCACAAGCCTCTTTTAAAGAAGGACATGTCATAGCGCTCGGGAAACACCGTGGAGGGGAGCACATTCCATAGCCGGATGGTACGTGGCAAAAAAGACCTCTGGAAACGCACGGTGGATGAACGTAGCGATTCCAGATAATATGGATGAACTCTGCTCCGATGGCGGGAGATGCGATGATAAAAAGGAGATGAGGGGATCATTTCAAACAATTCCTCAGAGCACTCCACATGGAACATACGGTACAAAATACAAAGGGAACCGAAGTCACTCCGCAAACCCAGAGGTTCCAAACGATCCGTGAGGATGGGATTATCGATAAACCGAACGGCCCTCTTTTGTATGGAGTCCAATGGAAGAAGCTGGTATTTGGTAGCCCCAGCCCAGAGATGGGAGCAGTACTCCACGCGAGGCCGGACTTGTGCTTTATAAAGCAAAAGTATTTGTCCAGGCGTGAAGTACCGCTTCGCTCTGTTGAGGACTCCCAGCATTTTGGACGCCAACTTGGCTTATATATGAAATACGGTCTTAATTTTAAGCTTGTTTAGGTTTATTTTGGACATAACGGAATCAATGAAACGCTTTGATAGCCTTTTGTTAGACCAGCTTGAACTCTGATGAACAACCCACTGAGTTTCTCGCTGGGTCTTTTCAGTGGGTCGCGATTCCGATCCGGTGGTAGATTCTGCTATTCTTCTTGCCAAGGCCAGTGTTAGCAATTTCTCTAAGGTTGAGTCCGCGAGTTCACCTACCCGTCAGCGCGTAGCTGTAATAGCTTCTTAGGTTACCAGCAGATATGTAGGGAAAAAATCTGAAAATTTTGTTAGTAATGTTTAAGTGATTTCCCTGAAAATATTGTATGCTTTTAAAGGTTAAGACATTCGATGTCGGTACTAGTATACCAGTGTTCGAATCCCACAGGCGGATACCTATTTCTGTAATGAAATACGTACTTAACAAATGTTCACGTTTGATTTCCACGCTGAAGGAATATAAACATCGTGTAATAAAAATCAAACTCGCAAAATTACAATTTGCGTAATTACTGGTGGTAGGACGTCTTTTGAATCCACACGGGGTACCACCACCCCCTTATTTCTGCCGTGAAGCAGTAATGCGTTTGACGGGTGGCGCAGTCGTTGTACTGTAAAAACTGAGACCTTAGAACTCATGTCTCCAAGTGGTTGGCGATATTCACATTGTTATATCTATGTACTTAACCACGTATCCACGTAATATCGGTGACTCGCGTAAGTAAAAAGAAAAGCTTCTTTCTCAGTTCAAACCTCTTCACGGACGCGATGTCAAAGCGCTTTGCAAACAAAGACATATTCGCTTCAGAGCCAGACAGGACGTGGCAAAAATGATCAGTGTTAAAACGTGTAGTGATAAATGAAATCATTGGATCATATCAATCAATCCGAGTAGTTTTTGTGATAAACAGTCAGATAGAATATTATCATTCTTTGCTTTAAGGTTACCAACCGTCATGTTTTCCGGAATTATATTCATTAGCAATCTAGGTTCTTATTAACCGAATTGCAAATATTAAAGGAAAAAAATTGTCGAGTTGAAAACTTGAGTATAAAAAATGATCATAGAATTCACCTTTTTAATTATTTCTTAAATGGGACTCAATCACTTCAGACAGTGGTTACTTTATGATTCGTTCCTTAATTTCATTACAACCGTAATCTAATTAAGAATACTAGTGGTCGCCCAGTAGTCGAAATTCGACTATAATTAATTGAAATTATAAGTTTGTATAAACACTATTATGATTTTAGTCAAAGACTATTCTACTTCTTCAAAGATCTCGCTAAGACTACACTTTAGACAAATAATAATAAAGACAAACAATATTTAATCTATTCTCAATTTGACCACAGATCATAAGCAATAAGAAAAGTTTGACAATAAACAAATAGTATGCATGCACGTGTGTATCATATACATGGTAGCGTGTGTAATGTTTTTTTTTATTGATTTAATGTATTTTTTATGCATAATTTAAAAAAATATTAACATTCTGCACTCTTTCTCTATATTCACTATAAGTGAGGGAAATTTCATACTCCACTGTCCGCGCAATTTTCGTAAAAAGGGATACAAAGTTTTTGCTTCACGTATTAATGTATAGATTAACATATATCATCCATTAGCCCTCTATTAAATGTCTAATATTACGAATTAACTCTTATAGTATGTTTGTGGTATTAACCCGAAATATCTTGTTGTGCTTAGTAGAAGGCAGTGGCTTGGCTATGCCCCTGGATTTACTGACGTTCATGAGCGACTATGAGAGCACTCACCACCAGAGACTAAAGAATTTCTACGTTCTAATCGTGCAGAACTTAGGAGAAGTCAAAAAGCTTTGACCTGAGAATAAGACCTCAAATATCGCTTTGCGTCTTCAGCACAATGATATATGTCAATCAATTAGGATTTGGATTCGGTAGTCGATACTACTGTATTATCATACAACACAAGATATTTGACAAATGCCTGAATCTCGCTTACGACATTTTCAAGATAAGCCTGCATATATACAAGTTCCGAACAACAACATTCGGACCGTCGGTCTACCGAGCAATATCACCAGCTCCGTGGAAGATCTTCCTTTTGTCGTATACCTACACTACGAACCACTGCTCTTGCTAGGGCCAGTTTCAGATTGAAACCTGTGAACTCATATACCAGCCATGAAATAGCTGAAATATCCTCTTAGGCTACCAGTGAATAATTAGCCCAAAAAAAGGAGAAAAGAGTTTTTGGCTGTAAGCACTTGGTTACTTATGCCCCCAGACGCTGTCAATGTCAACTGGATTTAATGTCATTTAAATATCCCGTCATATGAAGTGTCAAGTGTTGAATTCGAGTTTTTTTTTATCTGTAGTTAAAGTCTATTGTTTGATGCTAATTACGTTTGAGTAACTAGGCTCTTGTTGTCTGAATACTTATACACACAAATCTACTATGTCAGATATTTTTCAAGTGTGTTATGTAGAGTTCACGAGTGGTCAATGTTGACACGTCGCTATTTTTTTGTATTTCGTTTGTATTTCGCAAACCATTGACATAATTAAAACTATTTTTCGAAACTTCAGAAATGATAGGTTTAATTAAAAAATAAACTTAAGAAAATTAGTTCATTAGAGAGTAAAATTCCGATTTGCATAAAAAAATACAAACGAATTGAGAAGCTTCGATTGTGATTGCATGCAGCAGAGATGCGAATGTTGTGATGGATGTATGGAGTAATGAATATGTTAGAGGAAGTCTGAAAGTGGCACCTGTGACAGAGAAGTTGAAAAGTATGCGTTTGGGATGGTATGGACATGTGATGAGACGAAATGAAAATGAGGTTGGCAAGAGAGTGCTAATTATCAATATGGAAGGATATAGAGGAAGAGGTAGACCTAAGAAGAAATTGATGGATTGCGTGAAAGACGATATGTGTAAGAAGAGAGTGAGGGAAGAAATGGTATTTGATAGAGGAATATGGAAGGAGAAAACATGTTGCGCCGACTCCAGGTGACTGATAGAAGGGCAGGATAATGATGAATTGAGACTACCCTCAACACAGCCCACTGAGTTTCTCGCCGGATCTTCTCAGTGGGTCGCGTTTCCGATCCGGTGGTAGATTCAGCGAAGCACGGCTCTCGTTAGGGTTCGTGTTAGCAACGTGGTCAGGTTTGAGCCCCGTGAGCTCACCTACTAGTTAAGTTTACGCTGAAATAGCATCTCAATGCTCTCAGCTTAGGTAGGAAAACAAAAAATAAAGAATTGAGAACCTTCCTTTTATGAAATCAGTCGAAAATATTTTTTGTTACTTTCAACTTTGTCGTAACCATAAGATATGTTTGTCTGCTTTTTTTGCTTGTACCATTTAAATTGCTTTCTTATTTTCAAATATCACCACGCAAAAAGACATTTATTCTAATAAATAATTATAAATTAACGAACATAATTCAAACGAAGAGAACCATTAAATAAATATATTAGTGACTTGATATAACACGCCGTAATACATCTTCTAGAGATTTCTAATGTTCGCTGTGTCCCAGAAACGAATATACGCCTACGGACATTCAAACATTTCTTTCTATACCTAATACCTCTATATCTAGCTAAAATTCTACCAAGAACAGCCTAGCTTCTAAAAATCTAATCGCTTCCAAAATTACAAGCGACTTCGAAACTTCAAGCGATTACAAGCTGTATTCATATTAGCAACTGAAACGGATTTTGTCTGAGATCCGTGTGGTGGTTAGGTTGTTTCAGTAGTGTTTCAGACGCGGCAGCACAGGCCAATGCACGATGCATACAACTAAGTAGGGACGGGAAGTGACTTATCTAACAACGGTTTATTACGGAGTGCTATTTTTTTTTTATTATTTAACAAATGCTGTTTTTATACAATTGTTTTTTTTTATTCGCGTAGATACGGGGAGACGAGCTTACATAACATTCAATGTGGTGAGAATCGATTGACGGACCTTAGTGATGCGCGGGCGTGGTAACAGACATTAGGTCGATGTTTTTATTAGAGATGGTCTTCATAACTATTCTGTCCTTGAAGGCAGAATCAGAGCTTTCTGCGCGGCAGAAATATTTAGTAGTACCAAACGCAGACTCAAAATAAACCCAATAGCCCTCAAGATAAGTCTTTTTTTGCATTGATGCGTGTACTTTACTAATATTACTAACACCCAGCCCGTGTAGTGTTCAACGGCAAACGTAGCCCTTAGACCTAGGTGAATGCCATCAATAGTTTTTAGTCTCAATTGTACTGCCTCGAACGTCTGACTGCATCGTGGAAGAAGTTTGAAGCATAGTGGAACCTACAGTACTCAAGTACTTTGGTATGTACTCGATATATAACAGATACGTCAAATCATTGTTTCGTATTCTCGGAGAGGATTAGGTATCATATCAGAGAATGGGATTTATAAGTAGAAGAAGAAGATGAGCACCAAAATAGCAGAAGACACCGCTGGTGGATCATGGAAGACCCGTAAAAGGGGAGAATATAATATCAATGCGATCTGTTTATTCCGAATTTCCTTATTCTGAAAATTTCCGAGTGTGACCCCTCTGACTTCTTCTTCTTCTCCATCGCTCCCGCATTGCTGAGGATCGTGACTCCGTTTTAGCTTGTCGACTGTCAGCCTCCATCGGTTCCGGTCAGTTGCCTGGTGTAGTGCAGCGCTAAGTGGTCCGCTGGTTTGGTTTTTTAAGTGGTCTGACTTCTAGTGCAGGATAAAATTCTAAAACTAATTTAAACAATAACGTTTTAACTATTAGAAAGGACCTCATTTTCGCCACCTCTTTGCTTAGTCAAAGTATTATTAAAAAGTAATTAATAAGATTTAAATCACGGCAAGTATAACAGATATATGTAGTAACAGATACGAAAGTAGCAAGTATGCAATCGAGTGTCGTGCCCTGCCCCTAAGCGCTCGATATAGGCTAAAACATATTATTATATGCAAGACGTTTCTTGTACTACGCGAATTCTAGGGTTGTCGACTCGTCACAATGTTGCCTATTTTATAAATATTTTAATTTAGAAACCGTTTACGCTTTGTTGAGTTATTATTTTAGTTTTGTATGTTCTTTTCCTGATTTGTGTATTATTACTTTGTTGTTTGAGAACAGTATCGTGTGAAATGTACCGAAAGATTATGGTCGTCTTACTTTTTTTTTTAAATTGGTTTCTTTATGTCTTAAATAAAATTCGGCTATTCGTAAATTAAAGTCAAAACATTTTTAATTAATTACTTAATTAATATTTTATATTATGAAATTTTTACATGACCTATCATATTTAGCATTTTTTTCTTAATTAATTCACACTAAAGAATACATTAAGATAAATCACGGCATCCATTGAAATAAATAAATCATAGTTCATTGTAAAATCTTCTTAAAGATATCAGATTAGTGAAGTAAATGTCTAACAAACGGTTAATACCTAAGATCCTAGTACAGCCCTAGTCCCGCAGGCAAATATGAACGAATGTAAGTTGACTTAGAATAAGTATGTTCTGCAATCGAGGGACCGCCAGTGTTAGATCATAATGTGTTGAAACAGCATGCGCGCTACACTACACCCGTGCCAGAATGAAAACTTTCCGATAATAACGAGAAATAACACAAAAAATAGCATACGAATTAAAAAAGCGGCTAATTAAAAAAGCAATGTTAAATATAACGGGTGCGGTGCGACGCGGCTCGTAACGCGTTCGAAATTCGAAAATGTGATTTTTTTTTATTTTTGTAATTCGAATAACAGTGCGTTTTTTTTTTTTGTGAATCTAAAAATAGCTTGTCAATAAATAGTCTGCATTTATTAAATGCTCGATGAACTCGATAGAGTTCATAAATTAAAGTTTTTTTTTTTTAAATTGTCTTCGATATTTTATATGGTGAATCAGTCGATAGACGCGCCCGCGTTATAATGGCCATATAATTGCGATTTTAATATTCGAATCACAATAATATTAATAAACATTTATTTTAAAAAAAATGTTCTTCGTTTAAAAAAATGTGAAGGAACGCTTTGTGAAGTGTTGGTTGGATTCTAAGGTTGGTTTTTATGTTTATTCCTGCTTAGGATAACTAATCGTGACGCCATTTTATTAGTATGCCAATGAATAAAGACTTTTCCTCTTTTACTTGCCTCGTGAACAATAACCTAATGATACAGTACTATTTTGCGGTCGATCTAAGAACATTACGTCTCTTAAACACATGGATTAAGAGTAAAATGAGATCAGAATTAACTCAAACTTATCAAAACTTCTGTCTAAAACCTCCCACGCATGCTTATATTCGATTCCATATATAAAAATTATATAATATATCAGTCACACAGCTTGCGCGGCAATTAAAATAATATAAAAACATCCTTAATTACTAAATTAACAAGTTTAATTTTAAAATAAGAATTAAAAGAGAGATATTATGTTAGCGATTCTCCATAATATACTTCAAAATATTTCAAGACCAAAAATATTAATTTTCATAAAAAAACAGATTAATTTGAATTCGATTACGTAATGTATGGAACACGTAACTCTTAATTCGTATATGAAAATTATGTTCTAAATTTGATGATAATAATATTCAAAAAAAAATGTCTTAAGAAACGAGAATAGTGAAGCAAAGGTATAGTGTGTCTCATTAGCTCCCGCTCCACGGAAGAGCTTGCCAGTATTGTTTATTCATGAAGAAAAGTATAGAACATAAGATACATATTAAAATCGAGAATGCTTAGGAACAAACTGAATCTCAGGCGAATAAAACCTAGCGCTATATTGTCGGATAAATGTAAATTTCAAAAATGGAACAAACAAATTCCGCGGGAATAATAAAATAGTTACCCGCCAGGCGTAAAGGGACTTATCACCACGTATTAGAGACTAAATTAAATAGATAATAGTTACAACAAGGCGGAAATTTGAAAAAAATATTTTTTATTTATTGCTGGGTGGGTGGACGAGCTCACAGCCCAATTGTTTGTTAAGTGGTAACTGGAGCCTATAGACATCTACATCGTAAATGCGCCACCCACTTTGAGATATAAGTTCTAAGGTCTCAGTATAGTTACAATGGCTGCCCCACCCTTCAAACCGAAATGCTTCACGGCAAAAATAGACAGGGAGGTGGTATCTACCCGCGCGGGCTTACAAGAGGTTTTTTTTTTCATTTTATGTCGTCTTTGGCTCGGTCAATTGAAAAATTATAGAATAAGATCTTTGTCATAGCATGTAGTAGAATGAAAAAGGGGCTGCTTTCAATCAATTTGTGTAATATATCGCGAAATCTTTCTGGTAGTAATTTAAACTTATACTAAATAGTGCTTAAGTGAGTGATGTTACATATATCGCAACTCCATCTAACCCTACAGCTCCCGTTTGATCTAAGCTTTATCTAAATACATTATAAATGTGAAAGTTTGTGTGTTCGTTGAACAAGGCCGAACAGGATTTGGATGAATTTTGCACGAAAAGGTATTTAGTGGATTTTGGTCGTGACTTAACACAAACAGATTTCCCTCTGCGTTTTTTTATCTCTCTATTCCCTAGCGGCAAATGAAAGGAAGCTGTTCTAACTACATACAAATTTGAGTTAACTTTAATGCGATCGAGAACTAGAGAGAGAGAGAGAGCGAGAGAGAGAGAGAGAGACAGAGAGACTAACGCTACGCACACTGCTCTAATGTTTTTGTCGAAAAATCAATTGACTGTCGTTAGAGATGGTTGTACCAGCTCACGGCCAGCCTGGTGGATCACCAGAACCCAGTCAATTGACGGAAGGCGGACCTCCCAATTTCTGCTGCGTCTTACAAACACGAAGTTGAGCACGAGAATGAGTTGCTCGCTCCGGGCATTTCAATATTGCAATAATTGTTACGTTATAATTACCTCTTGTAAAAATGAATATTTAAAAAAAACTAATATTAAAAAAAAAAAAGTGTGTGTGTCCGCTCCGACGCACGACTGGAGTTTACTGGATATAAAAAATTAAACGAAACAATACGAGAAATAGTTCTATATTACGACAACACGATACACTACAGATTATTAACAAATTAACGAGACACAAAACAAACGACTAACAAATATATGAAAATACAATAATGAGAGAAACGCGCGATCAGTACGAGGCTTTGTGGCGGACTGCCGGCGCAGCAGCCCGGCGTCACCTGCGATAACGCGGCCGCGCGTTGGCTCCTGATTGGCGCGCGCACGCATCACGCAATCAGGAGCCAATCAGGCGCATAACGCATTTCGTGTGACATGCTAGTACGATTTTGGTCCCCATAATTTTCATACCCCGGGCCTATATATGTAAATCGATTCTAAAGGAGTAAACTCCAAAAAATCTAATCTATATCAAATCAAATCAAATAAAAAAAAAATTATTCAACATAAATGAAAGTACATACTTGTTGAACGTCAAAAAGAACTACCGCCATATATATTATATGTAAAAATGAATTGCTGTTCGTAGTCTCGCTAAAACTCGAGAACGGCTGGACCGATTTGGCTAATTTTGGTCTTGAATTATTTGTGGAAATCCAGAGAAGGTTTAAAAGGTAGATAAATATGAAAATGCTCGGCTTTTAAATAAAAATAACAATTTTGTTTATCCTTAGATGTGTCCCCCGTCCGACGGATTCCTTTTGTTTGTTTTAAGTTTATTTTATACAAAAGTTTAGGTCTTTTATTTATCGATTGAGGCGCTACACAGTCTGCCGGGTCAGCTAGTATTTAAAAAAAAAGACATGCCCGCTGAGTTTCTTGCCAGTTCTTCTCAGGACGGAGGCTAGTTTTTGTGAATTGGCGGTAGTTCTTTTTGACGTCCAACAAGTATGTACTTTCATTTATGTTGAATAAAAAATTTTTTGATTTGATTTGTTTTGAAGACATTAGAGACTCGTGTAGGTACACGCGCCACATTAGTTAATACCTATTACATAAATTTAGCGTAATTTATTTTTGTATACAACTTCCTCTAAAGATAAAGGCATAGTAAAGGTGAGAAGTTGTATATTGTTGCGAAAGATAGCGACTTGGTTATCAGTATTACCAGGAGGGTAAACAAGTTTTTAATTATTACCCCAAAATATTTTTGTGTAAGTTGATATAACCCCATGGCGAAGAACAAAAATAAACGAAATCGCTTCTTTTTAGCATCTTTCATATTATAGCCCCCATGATAATTTTCAAAAGAAAACAACAACAAAAAATTTAATTTAAACATCATTTATTCAATTTATCAATGTAACATAACGATGATAATAATGTATGTAATACATAGGCGGTACTGAAAATTTCGGGAATTAACGAAGTGACACAACATTAATATTTAAAAATGTATTTATTGCTTTTCGAAGTATTCTCCGCGAAATTTGACACATTTTTCAATACAATGGAACCAATCATTGAAGGAACCATTCCATTCGGAAGTTGGGGTCTCCAAAATGGCCGTTTTGTAGGCGTCCACAGCTTCTTCAGGTGATGAAAATCTCTGTCCACGCAATTTATTCTTTATTTTAGGGAAAGTATAGAAATCATTAGGGCTTAGGTCGGGGCTGTACGGCGGATGGTCTAATAATTCTATGTTTTCTTGCTCTAAAAACTCTTTTGTTCTGTGCGCGGTGTGAGAACTCGCATTGTCGTGATGGAGGATGATGCGGCGGTTGCAGTTCTCTTTACGGAGTTCAGAAACGACCTGTGGCAAACAAATGCTAGCATACCATTCTGCATTAACCGTTCTTTGTCCCTCAAGAGGAATAGTCGTAACATGGCCGGTTTTGGAGACAAACGTGGCCACCATTTTTTTTGCAACACTCCGTGAACGAACAATTTTTGTTGGCTTTAACTCATTTTCGAACACCCAAACTCGTGACTGGTTTTTTGTTTCGGGTTCGTACGCGTATATCCAGGATTCGTCACCTGATACAATGTTGTATACAGCATTTGAGGATCCTGCGTGGAATCTTTCGAGAGTTCTGACGCACCAAGTAACGCGAGCCGCTTTTTGCTCTTCACAGAGCGAATGCGGTATCCATCGGGAAAACAACTTTTTTACACCTAATTGTTCATGCAAGATTATTTGTATTTGACTCATGCCAATGTCTAAAGTTGCCTGAATTTCGCGGTATGTCACATGTCGATCTTCCTCAATCAGCTTACGCACAGCATCAACGTTTTCTTGGGTGACTGCAGTTTTTGGACGACCTTGACGGGGATCATCACTGAGCTTGACACGTCCACGTTGAAACTCAGCAAACCAGCGATAAATTGTGGTTTTGGATGGGGCTTCATCACCAAATGCAGAAATCATCCGGTCAACACACTGTTTTTGTGTTAAACCACTTCGAAAGTCATAATAAATCATCGCTCTTGAATTTTCTCGAGTCAATTCCATTTTCTCAACGACTAAACAAGTTTGACAAAACCTCGTGACAAGACCGAGAATCTTTTTTTAAATAAATAAATGGTATTCGATTTTTAAAACCAAGGAGTTTTCAATTAAAAAGATTTTAATATGACAGGAACAGTGGAAATATTCCATTCCCGATACCTCGTATACAGTTGAGGAGTTTCATTTCTTTTCATCGAGTTTGAAACCATAACGATTCTAAAGAAGTTTCACTTCAATATATACTTTTTACTCACAAAAGTTTCATTTTTACATAGTTTCATATTTGCATAGTAGTTATATCATGTATATTATGCATCAGTAGTTATAGCGGAACATCCGTAAAAACCACTGTAGATTTATATATTTTTTTACTGGTGGTAGGACCTTTTGTGAGTCCGCGCGGGTAGGTACCACCGCCCTGCGTATTTCTGCCGTGAAGCAGTAATGCGTTTCGGTCTGAAGGGTAGGGTAGCCGTTGTAACTATACTGAGATCTTAGAACTTATATCTCAAGGTGGGTGGCGCATTTACGTTGTAGATGTCCATGGGCTCCAGTAACCACTTAACACTAGGTGGGCTGTGAGCTCGTCCACCCATCTAAGCAATAAAAAAAAAAATATTTGTAAAGATATAGATAAGCTTAATTAAGGTATGAAGAGAAAATATTTTATTACAAAACTAGTTGCTACCCGATTTTTCGTCCGCGTCTTAAAATAAAAATGTTACTGTAGTTTCCCGTAGGAATGATATGATTTTTCCGGTTTAAAGGTAGCTTATGTCACTCTTCTGAATTAAAACTATCACGAATATCATTTAAATATGATGCGTCAAAACGTGTAAATAAATAAGGGTGTTATTTTTATACCGAAATCGTCATCACTGTAGTAATTATACTACATAATTCGTTTACAATATACCTCAGAATTTTACTGGTGGTAGGACGTCTTGTGAGTCCGCACTGGTAGGTACCACCACGCTACCTATTTCTGCCGCGAAGCAGTTATGCCTTTCGGCTTCAAGGGTGTGGCGGCCATTGTACTCTAAAAACTGAAGTCTTGTCTCAAGGTGGGTGGCGGCATTTACGTTGTAGATGCCTATGGGCTCCGGTAACCACTTAACACTAGGTGGGCCATAAAATAACCCACGAGTTTACTTAGCAATGCGTCTTCGTCGCAAGACGCGGGAAGTTTGATTTACCTGTCAACATTCGTATTAAATTTGCGGAAAAAATCTCTAGAGTCGTGCTAAAACTATTTTAAACTTTAGTATATTATTCTGTTTGTGTATTAATTAGGGCTGAGTTTTCGATAGTTAGATTTAACTCCGATCCGGTGGTAGACACATTTGCCAAGCGACTGCTCTTGAGCTGGTAGCAAATCCCACCTCGCCTGTGCTCGCCCACCGATCCTGACGAAGCTGGAAAGTATCCATCCAGTGAAAAGTGAAGTGTCCGTCTAGACAATTATATTATGCGTGTGCAAAAAACAAACAAACAATTGCTATTTTCATTCAACTATGATTTAATACGGAAGCAATGAAATTTTTTTTTAAGTGTCGCCGAAATTTAAATTTCTTTTATTTTGAATTATCTAAATATTTAAATTGCCGCATATCGCGATTTTAGGTACAAGAATGAATTCGAAAGAAACAATAAAAAATGTTTTCTCCAATTACCCTTGATATTGCGTAGACAATTCCAAATTACTTTTACCGTTTCATTACTTAAGAAAATTTCGAATAATTTACACTTTCAATGGTTCACGGACTAATGTTGTCATTGCGTTAACTTAAACTTAAAATTTTCCTTCTTCTTCTTCTTCTTCCAGTGCCTCTTCAATCCTGAAGGTTGGCCGTTAGCTTCCTGTATTCATTTCTATCAGCAGCCAGCCGGCAGCTGTTCGACGGAGGCAATACCGGTTCACTCCCGGATATTCCGGAGCCATGACTTCTTTCTTCGCCCAGCACGTCTCTTTCCGTCCACTTTGCCCATCATTATCAATTGCAGCAGCATGTATCGATCGTTCCTGAGCACGTGGCCGAGATGTTCTATCTTGCGCTTTTTGATAGAAGGCAACATTTTCAAAATTTTCCATATGGCTCTATTTAAATTAGAGAAAATCATTATCACGATTCAATCATGGAAAACCAAATTAAACTTTGTATTCGGTATCCAAGCAATATTTATAAGCTCCCCGATGACCCCTAAGAAAAGAACTCAGCTAATTAGTAATTCTAGACTCATTGCACTTTATGCAAAAATCTAGCTATTTAAAATGCGGGCTGATGCAGCGCTAGGATTTTTGCCTAACTGTACTGTGATAGGATCGACCTAACCGTACTTTGAATGTTGAGCGCCTGAGTTTTTGAATAAAAAGACGACATCGTCCTACAGCTAAAGATATGCGATACTGCGACGTTCAAGAATATTAAAAAAAAACTTTTTTATTTTTTTTTGCTTAGAAGGGTGGACGAGCTCACAGCCCACCTGGTGTTAAGTGGTTACTGGAGCCCATAGACATCTACAACGTAAATGCGCTACCCATCTTGAGATATAAGTTCTAGGATCTCAGTATAGTTACAACGGCTGCCCCACCCTTCAAACCGAAACGCATTACTGCTTCACGGTAGAAATAGGCGGCGTGGTGGTACCTACCCGTGCGGACTCACAAGACGTCCTACCACCAGTAAAATCTATATGAGATCCACATTTCTCGTGGTATGATGACTGTGGATAAGATTAAGAACAAACTTAAACTAATACTTTTATTAATTAAATTACAATCATCTAGCAATGCCCGTTCAGAATTCGTTATGATAATCAAAAAAATATTAATAACACTAATTCATTAAAACCGGCCACACGCTAAGTAGCATATGTACATACGTGCTAGAATTATTCCTTGGTCAACTAAACACAATAAAGTCACGACTAATTGTAGAATAATTAAATACCTTCATATTTTTCTAATTCATCTTATTCTTTTATTATTTTTATTGCCATTATTTATTATATCTGATGTATCAAATACTTCATTAGTTTCAATTCAATACTTTGCGCGGTGGTGGAAGACTAAGTTGTTGTTCAACGACATTTTTAATATTTTGGTGACCACACACTATTTTTTCTATAAAATTCACAGAAGAAGATATTAAATTGTACCTACAAGTGTATGAAATTCGAATAAACTCCTAACAACAGACGTCATTTATTTCATGAGATATCCTTAGCTGGCGATATCTTCGCTGGAAGTATAAAACACTCCTAACTAGGATATTGGCAGGTACCCAAGTCAAACCGGTTTACCAATATGCTCAAGATATTTTACATACATATTATGTAAAACTACTTGAAAAATAGAATGTTATGGGGCGGCGTGTTTAGAGAACCTTACTATTTTTCACAAAAAAAAATTCACATTTACGACTGGATGTTATAATTCAGAGGGGGCATATCAAATATAGCCAGATGAACATAAGGCTTTTACGATTACTTACGAAGTATAACGTGAAAAATCGCGTGGGAATAAGTTTTTGGTTTTTTTTTTTGGATAAGTATGTGTCGCCAGATTTTCGATCCCCGACGGCACAACGGAGGCCATTGACTTGGAATGAACTAAAGCCTTCTTTTGCACGTCTAAGCCTCAAAAGTGGCGATTGAGGCGTATCGTTTCTCTCTGTGCTCATATTTACCCTTCGTACCGAGGTTTTGCAACAAGCAAGCAGATATTAACAACAGTGGCTATTTATTCTACAGCCAGAGATCGTTCAACCTTTGACGTCGACAACAAAAAACAAACAAATATTAGTGCTGTGGTTCAGTCCAATCACGCGTGGAATATTGCTGTCCTACCCTTCAAATCGAAAAGGTCAGAATTGAGCAAGATGGTGATACCTACAATAGGCAGCGGCTTGGCTCTGCCCCTGGCATTGCTGAAGTCCACGGGCGACGGTGACAACTCTCCATCAGGTGGGCCGTATGCTCGTCTACAAGGGCAATGAAAAAAAAAACCTATTCGCGCAGATTCGCAAGCTCCCTACCACCAGTAAAATCCCATAATTTCCATTATGCCACACTACTACCAGTATTGACTTCTGGGGCAGAGTTTGCTTATATAGATATAAGATCTCGAACATCTGGTTTATATGAATATTTTAAACATTTCATTACACATTATATTACGTTTACTGGTGGTAGGACCTCTTGTGGGGCCGCACGGGTAGGTACCACCGCCCCTCCTGTTTCTGCCGTGAAGCAGTGATGCGTTTCGGTTTGAAGGGCGGGGCAGCCGTTGTAATTATACTGAGACCTTAGAACTTATATCTCAAGGTGTGTGGCGCATTTACGTTGTAGATGTCTATGGGCTCCAGTAACCACTTAACACCAGGTGGGCTGTGAGCTCGTCCAAACATCTAAGCAATAAAAATAAAATTAAAAAGAAACATCATCCAGCCCCAGAATTGGCCACCGGTTTTTTATACGATCGTTAGGAATATTCTGCCCAACAAAGGCTAGAGGCTTCAATATTAAGGACGCGACGTGGTTTATGCGACGCTAACTATCCTAGCGCAAAACAACTGTCGTTCTATTGTTCAATTTTTCCGGTAAAACCATCATTCGACGTGGTATTATCAAAACATCAACTATTGTTCGTCGTGTTTTAGAAATTATCCACTTTCTAGCTTATAAACTTGTAGTACAGGCCACCGGATCTGACTGTGTCTAATTTTATCGAAATACTAACCGATTACGAACAGTTCGCGTCTTAAGCTAGCGCAATGTGAAAATCTTTTACGTACAACTTCTCTGTTATATAATCGACTCATTGGAATCTAAAATTCAACTTGAGTACCAAAAAAAGCTACACTCCAACGAAAAACTCGTTCTGCCGATGTCCATTGGCAACTGTTGAATATGGTCTATCAATACCCCCAACGCCTTTTCCAGGTCTAAGCCTGATGTATAGTTTAAAGGTTTTTTCTCCCTCTTCAAACCAGAACGCATTACTGCTTCACGGTATAAATGGGCAGACTTTTACCATACCACCACCCGCTACCGAAGTAGAGTACTTCCATAATACTTAAAGCCACTGCGTTCATCCACAGTGCGCTTCTAGATATATTTTTTGCCACGTATCATTCGGATTTTGAAGTCGTCGTGGCCTAAAGGATAAGACGTCCGATGTATTCGTATCGAGCGATGCAACGGTGCTCGAATCCCGCAGGCGGGTACCAAATTTTCTAATGAAATACGTAGGTATTTAACAAATGTGCACGATAGACTTCCACGGTGAAGGAATAACGTCGTGTAAAAAAAATCGCAAAATTCCGTGCGAGTCCGCGAGGGTAGATACCACCACCCCGTCTATTTCTGCCGTGAAGCAGTAATGCGTTTCGGTTTGAAGGGTGGGGCAGCCGTTGTAACTATATCCACAGTGCGCTTCTCGAGATCTTTTTTGCCACAAACTATCCGGCTTTGGAATGAGCTCCCCTCCACGGTGTTTTCCGAGCGCTATGAGGTGCTCTTCTTCAATCAAGGCTTGTGGAGAGTATTAAGTGGTAGGCACTGGCTTGGCTCTGCCCTTGGAATTGCAGACGTCCATTAGTGACGGTAACCACTCACCATCAGGTGGGCCATAGGCGCGTCTGCTTACAAGGGCAATAAAAAAAACAGAAAATATGTCTCCAACCATTAATAAATTAACCGCGTTACACTGAAGCCATAAATTAATCCGGCAAACGTAATCTTTAGTTTAAAGTATAAAAAATCTATTTTAAAAATTCTCACCTCCTATATCTATATCTATACTAATATTATAAAGAGGAAAGATTTGTTTGTTTGTATTGAATAGGCTCCGAAACTACTGAACCGATTTGAAAAATTCTTTCACTGTTTGGAAGCTACACTATTCCCGAGTGACATAGGCTATATTTTTTTTAAAAAAAATTAGTGATCATTATTAAATCTCCAATAATGTAACCCAAGGTGTAAAATAATTACCTAAAATATTCTTTACATCGCGTGCCCTGCGAAAACTATTGATGATACAATAAAATAATGTACTACGACTTTGTAGAACACATTATTATTTACAAAAAGTGTCGTTCGTCGTAATAAAATATAATCATTTAATAATGTTCCTACAAATTCGCGCTTAGAACGAATTACGTTGGATAATGAAATCATATCCGAGTCTGGTGACTCGAATGACAAGAGATATAAAGTCGTACAAGTATTAGTCGACTATAAAAAAATTTAAAAATACATCTAAGTATAATACATAGGTACTAGAGGTTTTTTTTTATAAAAAGTGTTTTTTAAAAATTATACTTGAATACGAATTACATATTGATATTATATTATATTATTTGTTACTTTCTTTCAGTAAAAAAAAAAGTTTATGTTAAAGTTGATTATCGAAAACACGAATAAAGCAACATTTTCTGAAAATAAATCATAGCTAGATCAATTTATCGCCCCCGAAATCCTCTGTATACTAAATTTTATGAAAATCGTTAGAGCCGTTACCGGTCACCGTCCTCGTCAAACCCGCCGCTTGCGACGAAGGGCTTGACAAGCGAATTAACCACTGAGTTTCTCGCCGGATCTTCTCAGTGGGTCTCGTTTCCGATCCGGTGGTAGATTGTGCGAAGCACGGTCCTTGTTAGGGCTTGTGTTAGCAACACTCCGGTTTGAGCCCCGTGAGCTCACCTACACACGTTAGGGTGAAGCTGAAATAGCCTCTCAAGGCTATCAGCATAGGTAGAAAAAAAAGGAGCCGCTTCCGATATTCAGATTATATATATATTTATAATTATACAATAATTGCTCGCTTAAAGATACTAGTGGTCGGCGGTAGTCGAAATTCGACTATAATTAATTGAAATTATAAGTTTGTACACTGTTATTATTGTATTTTCAAAGACACACTTCTATAATCACAAATTTCGCCAAGACTACACTATAGAAAAATATTAACTATATTAATAAAGACAAACAATATTTAATCTATTCTCAATTTGACCACAGACGTTAAGAACAAAAGTTTGACAATAAATAAATAGTATGCATGCGTGTGCGTCAAATACATGGTAGCGTATGTAATGTTTTCTTTATTGATTTGTTGTATCTTTTATGCATTATTTAAAAAAAAAATTAGCATTGTGCACTTCTTCTCTATAATGTCTATAAGTGTGGAAAATTTCATACTCCTCCGTCCGCGCAATTTTCGTAAAAAGGAATACAAAGTTTTTGCTTCACGTATTAATATATACATAACATATCTTCTATGTGCTGAATCTGACAGTACTGCGTGATACATCAAATTTCTTTATTTATTTTACATACTAATGCCTGTTGTGTCTGAATGTGTGCGTGAACAGTGCTGGATGCATCAAAACGATGCTTGGCGTCCGTGCCAAAAAACACAAACGAACTACGTGAGGAATTAACGGTTTTGATACTTTAAGAAGATTTCGATGGAGCCAATGTGGTTGTCTTACAGGTTCAGCTGTTGATAGTGAACAATCCACCACATTGAAGACCCATTTTTTTTTTCTTAGTTGGGTGAACTAGCTCACAGCCCACCTGGTGGTTACTGGAGCCCATAGACATTTACGACGTAAATACGCCACCCACCTTGAGATATAAGTTCTAAGGTCTCAGTATAGTTACAACGGCTGCCTCACCTTTCAAACCGAAACGCATAACTGCTTCACGGCAGAAATAGGCGGGGCGGTGGTACCTACCCGTGCGGCCTCACAAGAGGTCCTACCACCAGTAACAGACCTCTGTTGGGTGTACGACCCAGCATGGGTGGCTGGCAAGAGGTGGATGAGAGCCCTAGATACGTCCTTACGGATCCATCAGATCCAATAACTCTTGCACTAGATACCTTCAGCTCTAACACTAGGAGCAGGCTGAGGAGCCTCGGTAACCGTACTCGTCGAACTCGACAAAGAGGTCGACGTGCAGCCTAACCCATGCATCAGCCGACTGAGTTTCTCGCCGGATCTTCTCAGTGGGTCGCGGTTCCGATCCGGTAGTAGATTCAGCTGGAAAGGCCTCCGGGCCACCAGTAATCTTTCAATCATAAAAAAAAAGCTGGATGAGAAAAATCGAGGATCTTGCTCAATAGCATGAAATTGGAGAGACCTATGTCCAGCAGTGGACTGCTATAGACTGATGATATAATCCACCAGGTCCAGCTCCGAAGTTTATGGGAAACGATTACTTTATTACAGACTTACCCTCGCAATGCTGTCGTTCAGGACTCGTATTTAGTTAAAACTATCCTGCAAATACCGTTAGCGCGATTTAGCTTTATACCGAATCTTTTCGATTATATGACGGCTGAATTATTTATGACTCCTGGAATTATGACTAATAACACCCCAACGCTCTTCTTAATAATGGTTTTATTTCGCCACCTAATGTGGTGGTACAATAATGGTTTAATAATTGAGCGCTCGTTGCCTAGCATTGGAAAACTACCCGACATTTAGCTAAGTAACTAGCTAGCGAAGTAGCTATTTCTGCCGTGAAGCAGTAATGCGTTTCGGTTTCAAAGGGTGGGGCAGCCGTTGTAACTATACTGAGACCTTAGAACTTATATCTCAAGGTGGGTGACGCATTTACGTTGTAGATGTCTATGGGCTCCAGTAACCACTTAACATCAAGTGGGCTGTGAGCTCGTCCACCCATCTAAGCAATAAAAAAGCTATGGCTAATAACACCCCAACGTTCTTCTTAATAGTGCTTTTATTTCGCTACCTAATATGATGGTAAAATAATGACTTAGGTCAAGCATTGAAAAACCAGCTAACATCAGGCCTAGCTAGCACAGTGCTTCACTGAACTTACGATCGGATCGATCAAAGCTCAGTGGTTTATGTCTATGGCATTACCAATGGAATACTGTCTTTAATATTCAAATCTCACTTAAAATCCCACATAAACCGCCCCCATCAAAATTAGCGAGATCAAAACAATACACGAAATCTGTTTGATTCCAATTCATATTTAGTTTTCAGATTACTTATCTAAGATATTATTATGCGATTCTCAACTACAAATTGAATGTTATAAAGATACTAGCTGACCCGGCAAACATTGTTTTGCCATATATAAGATTTCTAGGGAATTTCTAGTGTAGAAAAAAAAAAATAACTTATTGTAAGCGTGTAAGGATGTGGTAAATGAGTGAAAGAGGTATGTAGTGCTGTGAACGATGAGGGAATATATAATAAAAATAACAAAACCTCATTCAGCCACATAATACCTAATTATAACAAAAAAAAAGTCCAAATAAAAAAAAATATGTCAGGGGTGGACAACCCTAATCACTTAGGGGTATAAAAAATAGATAGTAGCCGATTCTCAGGCTTACTGAATAGGTATGCATAAACAATTTCATGAGAATCGGTCAAGCGGTTTCGGAGGAGTATGGGAACGAACATTGTGACACGAGAATTTTATATATTAGATAAATTGCTTAAGCTGAATACACATAAAGATTGTTCCTGCATGGTACGTCATAGATATTCATTTTACGTAATTATTCATAAAGAAGCACTCGTCCGTCCGTGGCTCGTAGAAATAGCACGCATTAAAAAGAAACCTGTTTGTTTTTCTCATTTATCTTAATGATTGTAATGTTTTTAGTGTATAACACATACTAGAGATATTATCGTAAGAAAATAATTGTTTTTTTCATAATCTTAGGTACTGTTCGAAATGGGTAGATAGTTAGTATTTGTGTTGCCGATTACATTTATAGAAACTAGGTTTCAAGTTTGCCGTATTGATATCGTGGCAAAAATTGGCATTTTTTGTTCATGTTCGATGACGGCCAATCTCGACTAATTGTAAAAAAAATATTTTCCCTACCTATGCTGATAGCCCTGAGAGGCTATTTCAGCTTCACCCTAACGTGTGTAGGTGAGCTCACGGGGCTCAAACCGGAGTGTTGCTAACACTGACCCTAGCAAGAGCAGTGCTTCGCAGAATCTAGCACTGGATCGGAAACGCGACCCACTGAGAAGATCCGGCGAGAAACTCAGTGGGCCGTGTCTATGAGTTTACTTTTACGTTATCGAGAACGTTAAACAACTCGCACTAAGCACACTGAGCGAGACATTAACGCTCTTTTAGAACTTTTCAACAAAAAAATTACTGTTTTCGAACTTAAAATGTTTATTCACTGTTCGCTTTAACGAATGTCGTCTGTCTCGCTCGCGCCTTCAAATTTATGAGCGGGACGAATAATAAAATCTAAGTTGATTATCTTTAATTTATTCAACTAATTTAAATCGCGGATGTTAGATGCCGTTTCTATTTTTATGTTTCTTTCCGCAACGGTGTCGTCTCTAATGCAATAACTGAGTAATAAACAAAGTATTTGTTATTTACCGGAAAAAATAATGGTCAAAACTTTATAACTCTATATTTTTAATCATCGTTGCTCTTGTCGTTATATTAAGGCCAAAGTTATACTATTATTGTTTTGGCATCGGTACTTGATGCAAAATTCCAAGTTAATCGAACAAGTCTTGTAATTGGTAAAAATAGCTTTGTTATATTCCGCTACAGAACAATAGGTGTAAGGTCAGAATGACAATTAAATTGAAATGGCGGCCATCTTGTCGTTCTAGAAGTACATGGAAGTGGGCAGGCAAACGGATTTTTTTTTATTGCTTAGATGGGTGTACGAGCTCACAGCCCACCTGGTGTTAAATGGTTACTGGAGCCCATAGACATCTATAACGTAAATGCGCCACCCACCTTGACACATAAGTTCTAAGGTCTCAAGTATAGTTATAACGGCTGCCCCACCTTTCAAACCGAAACGCATTACTGCTTCACGGCTGAAATAGGCAGGGAGGTGGTAATGTATACTAGCCCTTACTTCTTTAATACTACCGCTAGCTATATGAAATATACAGACAACTAAACATCATATTGAGAGGTTAAAGGATATTTGGTTTAAGCGCTTAATATGCCACATTTATCTTTCTAATGAAAGATCCGTTTTATTGGGTATTAGCATCAACAGTTCGATCTTTTTAATTGAACCTCAATTATGTGTACTCCATTCAAATTTTTTTTTATTGCCTTTGTAGGCAGACGAGCATACGGCCCACCTGATGGTGAGTGGTTACCGTCGCCCATGGACTTCAGCAATGCCAGGGGCAGAGCCAAGCCGCTGCCTACCGCTTAATACTCTCCACAAGCCTCGTTTGAAGAAGGACATGTCAATAGCTAAAGAAGTTTTTTTGTCATGATATTTTTTACAAATTTTAGACTTTAAATGGTTCTGGTGTTAAGTTTTTAAAAAAGTCTTTTAAGCCACATAATCTTTCACATCTCGATATATGGTTGATAGAATAACTGAAAAGTAACAAAAAGTGCTAATAATCTGTACGTATCTAACTGTGTGTAATTTCATCACAATAGTCTTAGATACACCTAAAGAATGAACCTTGAAAACACACCTTTGTATTTTGAAAGAATATTTCAGAAATTCAATTAACCAACCAACAACATTCATTACCTCAATGTACTTGAATAATATTGATCATAAAATTTTAAATGTTGACCTAAAAAGTATCAAACACGTTCAATCGAACTATAGTGGGGATAAAAACTTGCTCATACAAAAATAGATTGACGAAAAATTTACATTACCGTTTGTTTAGGAATCTCCGTGGCGCGTGCGCACCAATCGCGGCCCGCAGACCCATGTGTGCGTGGATTTAGGATATTTTTTACTTGTGTGCGTCATAGATTAGATAGATCCGACAATGTTTGGTTTCACGACTAAAATTCCTGTGTTCGAAAGAGATAGACATATTTTTCTGGTTCCCAGCGTTCGCTTTGATGTCTGATCGTGTTTCATATCTTATAAATTACATTTAAATATGTATTCGTACTATTTATTTTAAAATGATGGCGTTCTTAATTGAATGCCTGTAACTTAGATGTTTTTACTTCGTCTAATAAAATTTAGTCGATATTGAAACTGCCATTATCCTGCGGCCCATTTCTGCCGCGAAACTGACACTTTCAATTGAAACTTTAAGGATTTTAGGAAGATTTTAGGGTGGGTAGCGGCATTCACAGCCCTAGTTACTATTTAACAACAGATGTACCTTCATCTCATCCGCCATTCCGATGAAAAAAAATAAACCGAATTTAAACCAATACCTTACAATAGCATCCATGAAATACCTACGTGGAAATTGAACATTTCCATTATAGATCGTGCACTAAACACATACAACAATAATGTATATACCCATCCCTTTCTATCTTCCATTTAATCTATTTGAAGGTCAATCAGATCAAATAACTCTTGCATTAGACGCCATTTTTTCCCTACCTATTCTAGTAACCTCAAGGGGTTATTCTAGATTCACCGAGCTAGTAGGTGAGCTCTCGGGGATCAAACCGGGAGTGTTGCTAACACTGACCCTAGCAAGAGCAGTGCTTCGCAGAATCTACCACCGGATCGGAAACGCGACCCACTGAGAAGATCCGGCGAGAAACTCGCTGCGCTGTATCTATGGGTTAATTTACTTGTCGAGTCCTTCGTCGCAAATGACTGATCCGGCGAGGACGGTGACCGGTGCTTGAGGTACCTAAAAGCACAGTTAATGGATCGAGAGGATCCGTAATGATGTGCTTAGGGCACAGTGCTTGCTAGGGCCAGTATACTCCCGGTTTGAGCCCCGTGAGCTCACCTACACGTCAAGGCGAAGCTGAAATAGCCTCTCAAGGCTATCAGCATAGGTAGAAAAACAGAAAAAGAAAAAATAAAGACCAACTATAAGCTTATTAATCAACTATAAACTTTATCGGACAAAGGTTGAGTCTGGCCATTCAACGGGGAAATGCCGCTAGCTTCTTGGGCACGCTACCCTGCGAGCGCAGCAATTTGGTGTCGATTTTCTAAATTTTTTTTTTTTTTTTTTTAATTACAAAAAGAAAAAAATATTTGGTATAAGTACCTATAGTTTATTAAGTAGTTTCTTGTTAAATAAATAAATGTTTAAATAAAAATTAAATTAATTCTTAGAATTATAAATGTACCTATACTGCAACAAAATATTAAACTCCAGCATTTAATAATAAATCAACATTGTAACTACCTTAATTTTTAAATCCATTTAATGTATTATAATTTTTATTTTGTTGTATATTTTACTTTTTTTTTTACAAAGTCGAAAAGAATTTGAAGTATTCAAATTGATTCTTCATAGATTATTAATTACCAAAGCTCGTCAATAGTTACCAAACAAAGAAAAGGTTTGACGAACAAACAATGTAATTTTTTTCGTTTTTCTCTATTTATATTTTAGATGTTAGATCGCATACAGATTTATAATACACTAGTGGTCCCGCAGTAGTCGAAATTCGACTTTAATTAATTGGAATTGTAAGTTTGTACACTATTATGATTGTATTTTATACTTCTATAATCACAAATTTCGCCAAGACTACACTATAAAAAATATTAACCAAGACAAACCATGTTCTATTCTCAATTTGACAGCAGACGTCAAGAACAAAAGTTTGACAATAAATAGTATGCATGCGTGTGTGCGTCAAATACATGGTATGTAGTGTGTGTAATGTTTTCTTTATTAATTTAACGTATCTTTTAAGCATTATTTAAAAAAAAAATTAGCATTGTGCACTTCTTCTGTATATTCTCTATAAGTGTGGAAAATTTCATACTCCTCCGTCCGCGCAATTTTCGTAAAGAGAGATACAAAGTTTTTGCTTCACGTATTAATATATAGATTAGAACGACTAACAATTTGAAAGGTGAAATCTTGGATGCTTGATCTCACGGCTCTAATCTCGAGGTTCGTGCTCGGCGAATGAACACCTATTTATCATCGGTTTAAGGTTCATTCCGGCGTGCAAGGACTTCCGATTGATCACCTTTCGCGTATGCGTTGGGTTAAATTCAAAATTTTATGATTTCGTTTGTGAATATTTTCTGTGGCGCGGTTTTGTGTGAGCATCGGCGCGCGCCGCGATATTTTTAACATTAACCTTGGAGTTTTAAGATATTTTTGCTTCGGCACCTACTGCACTTGGCTTGGTTTCCAGCGAGGAATTCTCTTGAATACACACGGCCGATGCGATCATCGGGTCAAGATTTGAAGCCGAGCAGGTTTCTTTGGGACTTCCAAATAAATAGTAACTATTTTTACTAATTACTAGTTGAACCGGCAGACTTCGTAGTGCCTCAATCGATAAATAAAGGACCTAAGCTTTTGTATAAAATAAACTTGAAACAAACAAAAGGAATCCGTTCAACGGGGGGGATATCAAAGGAAAAACAAAATTGTAATTTTTATTTAATTCTGAGCATTTTCATATTTATCTACCTTTTAAACCTTCTCTGGACTTCCACAAATAATTCAAGACCAAAATTAGACAAATCGGTCCAGCCGTTTTCGAGTTTTAGCGAGACAAACGAACAGCAATCTATTTTTATATATATAGATTAAAGTTTAACTAGATTTGAAGTGCTTACTTGGAGTCCGTGGACATCAATCACTAAGCGAATCCTGCTACGTGTCTACAGACGAGGTTGAAGTTCAATACAGATCATAAAGCTTTGAGGAGTTAATGGTAGAATGAACGTACATTTTTTTTGCATAGGCGATTATTTCTTTTTTTTATTGCTTAGATGGGTGGATGAGCTCACAGCCCACCTGGTGTTAAGTGGTTACTGGAACCCATAGACATCTATAAAGTAAATGCGCTACCCTCCTTGAGATATAAGTTCTAAGGTCTCAAGTATAGTTACAACGGCTGCCCCACCCTTCAAACCGAAACGCATTAGTGCTTCACGGCAGAAATGGGCAGGGTGGTGGTACCTACCCGCGCGGAGTCACAAGAGGTCCTCCCACCAGTAAAGCCTGTATCTCTCCGCTGCTAGATGTAGGTCTCTCCCATAGTCCGCCGTAATAAATGATCCCCTAAGGGAGGGGAGAGGGACGCTTATTGCTGCCCTTACCACAATGACATACCTAATCTAATAAATAAAATTCTCGTGTCACAATGTTCGTTCCCATACTCCTCCGATACCGCTTGACCGATTCTCATGAAATTTTTTATGCATATTCAGTAAGCCTGAGAATCAGCTACTATCTATTTTTTATACCCCTAAGTGATTAGGGTTGTCCACCCCTAACATTTTTTTTTATTTGGACGTTATTTTTTTTTGTTATAATGGGGTATTATGTAGTTGAATGAGGTTTTGTTATTTTTATTATATATTCCCTCATCGTTCACAGCTCTACATACCTCTTTCACTCATTTACCACATCCTTACACACTTACAATAAGTTAGTTTTTTTTCTACACTAGAAATTCCCTAGAAATCTTATATATGGCAAAACAATGTTTGCCGGGTCAGCTAGTAAATAATATGAAAACAAAAGTACCTAATATTACGAAAAAAATAACGTACATTGAATGACGCACCACCCAGTCACAGTTGATAGAAATAGGAGCATCCAAACTCCTCCTATGCGAATAAATAAAACGTTATTCAGCGTTTCCTGCTTATAACCGATTCTATATTTAAAATTTCAAAAATGGCGGTCGCTCCATCCGCCTCGCCTCACTCGGCGTACGCAACGAAACCGTGACAGAATAACTTTTGTTCGTCGAAATATTAGGTATAGTTTTGACGGATCGATAAACTATGGTAATATTAGGTAGGTATTATTGAATTTAAAAAAATGTGTTCTTTCGGGTTTTTTTTTTAATTTAAAACTTATAAGTCCACAGATTAAGCACTGTTGTTCGCAGTGTAACATGAAATACTGCCCTAGACACGTCCTTACGGATCCATCAGATCCAATAACCTTTGCATTAGACGCCTTCAGCTCTAATACTAGAAGCAGGCTTAGGGACCTCGGTAACCGTACTCGTCGAACTCGACAAAGAGGTCGACGTGCAACCTAACCTATGCATCAGCCCGCTGAGTTTCTCGCCAGATCTTCTCAGCGGGTCGCGATTCCGATCCAGTAGTAGATTCATTCGCGAAGCAATTGCTCTTGAGTTGTTAGGTCTCCTTCGGAGGCGCTCGGGCAGTTGTTAGCAAATCCCACCCCTCCTGGCTGAGCCTTTGCTCGCCCACCTGTCCTGGTGAAACTGGAAAGGCCTTTGGGCCACCAGTGATCTTTCAATCATAAAAAAAAAAACATGAAATAGATGTTGATTTCATTGTTACAATGGTTTCCTAACACACGCACAGATAAGACCTTGGTACCCACAACAAGCAAGACCACTAATAGAAAAGTCTGTAAGCAAGATTTGTTTTCAAGTCAGCTCTGAAGAACATTAGGATTTTTTTTTAATAATCCGGAATTTTCAAGTGTCAAAAATGACGTTTGTCTGCTCATAAAGCAATAGGTCTATTGATCCTGACTATAACACTACTTCGTTTCGTATTATCAAGTTATCGTTGACAAACGATTATAACTTCTGGAAGTGACTAAGGACTGAATTAAAATGAATTAAATTTAATATGTATAAAAAAGTAACAAAAAACAATCCTGGTTATTTTCTTCTGAAGCCTTTCTATTTATTGAAAACATTGGTTGTTTGAACTAGATACTTTTTCTTAAAATCATAAAAAATTATCACCAATGTGCAATAAGTGTTCTTTCATTCCTTCATTACTTTACGGTAGAACGATAAAAAATGAACTATTACTAAAGTGCTATTTGTGTTCAAACTTATTTCTAACATTATAAATTCTGAATTAAAATATACGTAGGCAAAGTCGCGTGCAAACACTCGTTAGAACATAAAACTGCATCGCGCGTATAAACCGATCTAAACATTAAAAATAGAACGCTGTAAGGCACGGTGTATACTGATTTGCAAAAACGTCTAGAAGCAAAACGTAATTGAATTATTTAATGTAACAAAATTCTAAATGTTACCTGATACTTTTGGTAACAAAAGTTAGTTTTAACCAAAAAGCAAGATGTGTTCAAGAGTTTACCGTACTACATCATTAATAAACATGTTACGAAAGTAAAAAAAATATGGCATTTAAAAAGAACACCGCATATTGGTCTTACTTGATTTTATTGGGGCTCTCTTGTCTACTGTTAGAAGCGTTGGGGGGCTATTCTGGCTTCACCGGATGTGTAGACTGCTGCTATAAACAGTATCGAACATATAAAGTACATAACTGATACTCGACTAATAAATACTAGGTGCTTGAAAATACTAGGTGTCCGTTATCCAAACAGAACGATAATTAAATATACCATATAATTACCTTATTTTGTGTGTGACGAATGAGTTGACAAGGCAACTGTACTCGTCGACCTTGGCAAAGAGTTTGGCGTGCAACCCAACCCATTCATCAGCCCGGATCCTCGCCGGATCTTCAAAGTGGGTCGCGATTCTGATCCGGTAGTAGATTAATTCGCAAAGCAGCTGCTCTAGAGTTGTTAGGTTCATAGGCACTCGGGCGGCTGTTAGCTAATCCCACCCCTCCTGGCTGAGCCTTTGCTGGCCCACCTGTCTTGGTGACACTGGAAAGCCCGCCGAGCCAACAGTAATCCTTAATCATAAAAAAATTAGTCGACAACACCTCATATCTTTTTGACGCATAACAATAATTGGCCCGTTTAGATTTCACATTAAAGAGCGAGATATGTCTAAATTATTTTAATTCAAACAGATAAATTGTAACAGACAGACAATTTTTTTTTTATCGAAACTAAATAAAACAAATGGTTAGCTTTCAATTATTTAGACTGACTGACTCGTAAATAACATCTTGGGCGGTTCTGACTTCTGACCACAATTATTTTAGAACACTATTGTAAAATGAATAGAGTCGATAGGAATGTCACTTAAACAAGAATAAAAAAATTATGGAATATTTAGTCATTGTCTTTTTAGGATCATCCGATCGGTGATTATCTCTTCTATTGATCTAGATCATCTATGGCTTAGCTTTCGGCTCTACGAACTCAGGTGTCATGTCGATCAAAAGAAACACTCACGAAATATGTGCCAAGTTTCTCTTTTTTTTCCTACCTAAGCTGAGCCTTGAGAGGCTATTTCACCGTAACCTTAACTATGTAGTAGGTGAGTTCACGGGGCTCAAACCTGACGACGTTGCTAACACGAACCCTAGCAAGAGCCGTGCTTCGCAGAATCTACCAGCGGATCGGAAACGCGACCCACTGAGAAGATCCGGCGAGTAACTCAGTGGGCTAAGTTTCTCATGAAAGACGCCATCAACTAAGTGGAATTCAGGTATCTTGAGATATGGGAGGGAAGTCCCAATTGTTCCGTGTAAGAGTTCCCACTCTTCAAGCTGAATACTCGATACTACCGCCTAGAAATACCACGATCGATTTTACGCAGTTCGCTGCAATTCCGATTTTTATTACGCGACAACTACATTCTATTCTACAAAAAATCCCTCGAAAATCGTTCCTAAAAGTCCATTTAGCATCGACGACAAATCGTTCGATTACGCAACGATAAAGCTGCAGCGTGCAGTCTGTTCTCGGGCTAACGAACACCAGATTGCCTTCTTTCGGCCAGTTAAAATAAACATTCGCGATATTTCCCAGCTCTTTCGAATGCACTCTAAGGTTATATACATCGGCAGTTGCTCCGTTTTGGTATGTTGCAGTTTCATTTCAATAACGGACATTTTCTAATAAAACGATTTATAGTAATTACATTTTGATTTCTAGAATGTTCGGCTAAGTCGCGTTTGTAGCTTAGCGACGCATCTCAGTCTCAAGATAGGTCTCAAGCTCTTCTATTCGTTATTTCTACTTAACGTTTACATCGGTGGTTTCTTTTAGCATTTATTTTTTGTATTTTTCTATCGTCAATCAAATATCTTCTTAGCTGCCTTAAGTGGGTATTGAAGCTCATATTTCCAAATACTTCAGCTGTAATTCATTATGTTATCATATTCAACATAACTTAACGCTGCTTCGATAGAATAGAAATAGCGCTAAAGACTTGATAAGCTTGCGTATATTCAAGTTCAAGATTGTCTGTCTACAGGGAAATATCACTTGGGGACTACAGGGAATTGCCCTAAAAACCTTTAAGAGATTCTCTCTTAATAATAAGTCCTAATTATTATAGTATAATTGCGAATTGGTCGGTCGTTTTGCGTAATGTCCTAAACGAACTAAAACCCGCTACGGTATGTTCTAGTTGCATTACAATAACGTACACAAGTCTAATGCAGATCGTAATGTACAAAGAATTGTTTATACGCACGGTCTGTTTGATGTTATAGGATTCAGTTGGACTGCCTTATAAATGTAGAGGTTTATTGATAGTACAGTATTGTATGTTGAGCACTTAGAATAATTGTAAGGTTGAGCATTAAGGTCTCTGTGAGCTTCGTGAACCGTACTCGTCGAACTCGACAAAGAGGTCGACGTGCAACCTAACCCATGCATCAGCCCGCTGAGTTTCTCGCCGGATCGTCTCAGCGGGTCGCGATTCCGATCCGGTAGTAGATTCATTCGCGAAGCAATTGCTCTGGAGTTGCTAGGTCTCCTTCGGAGATGCTCGGGCAGTTGTTAGCAAATCCCACCCCTCCTGGCTGAGCCTTTGCTTGCCCACCTGTCCTGGTGAAACTGGAAAGGCCTTCGGGCCACCAGTAATCTGTCAATCATAAAAAAAGAGCTTCGTGAAATCTATATATATAAAAAAATTAATTGCTGTTCGTTAGATTCGCTAAAACTCGAGAACGGCTAGACCGATTTGGCTAATTTTGGTCTTGAATTATTTGTGGAAGTCCAGAGAAGGTTTAAAAGGTAGATAAATATGAAAATGCTCGGAATTACATAAGAATAACCAATTTGTTTTCCCTTTGACGTGTCCCCTGTCGGACATATTCCTTTTGTTTGTTTTATGTTTATTTTATACAAAAGTTTAGGTCTTTTATTTATAGATTGAGGCACTACGAAGTTTGCCGGGTCAGCTAGTACTTTCAACAGCGCGAAAAAGAGAAAGCAACTATAAAAACCTCTGTAAAAAAACTTTTTTAATTATCTATACAAATATATAAATCTACAGTGTTTTTACGGATGTTCCGTTATAACTACTGAACCATGCGCCCGATTGACTTGAAACTTGGTATCCATGTAGAAAATACATGTACTTAATGGATAGGCGAATATTTATATGAGTGTTGGACTCTCTACATCAGTTGCGGCGGGGGTTAATGATGAGAATCTTTGTGGGGGTGTAAAATAATAACGTTAATTTTAAATGCCCAGCGAAGCGGACGGGTACAGCTAGTTTATGTATAATTTTGTTAAATTGCTTAGATGAGTGAACGAGCTCATAGCCCACCTTTTATTAAGTGGTTACCGGAGCCCATAGACATCAACAACGTAATGCCGTCACCCACCTTGAGTGAGATAAGTTCTAAGTGTCAGTTTTATAGTTCAACAGCTGCCTAAATGTTCAGTAGGTATTCCAAACGTAACCAGATTTACCTCACTAAATAATATCGCGATTTAAATACTAAATCGTGGAATTTGAAAGTTTAAGACGTCTAAAGCCTCGACTACAACAAAGAATGAATGAGATAATATTTTTCGTTAACGGCCCATTGAAAGCGTTGCGTCGATTTAAAAACAACATGGCGTCTAACGCCTAATAACGCCATTGTCTCGCACCGGTAGAATTTTGGTTGCAAAACTAGCGCCCGCGCACACTGAGTCACACTGTACTGTGCCACAGTTGAGATCGATTCAGTGGTGAAGAGAACAAAACTATTGCATTTCTTTTTTCTCATTTTGTGAAAATTAATTTTGATGTTTAATTCAGTGGCATTAATTACTGCGATGTTCATTTATCTTACAGTGAAACGTGGTAGATTTAAATTATAATGTAATTTGAAACTTTGGTAGCTTTGTAAGTGTTAATTTTGAAGAACATAATTCAGGATTCTTGGAGGACCAAGGACTTAAACAACAAAAACCTTTTACGTTTATTTTCATCTAACCATCTTCTGACGCCATACTTATTTCTGCTGTTAGACGATGAAATTTCTATACTCAGTAAACAGTCGACGTGGCCCATAACACGCCATTTTGGATCCTCCCGATCCACTAACGGTGTTTTTCGGTACCTCAAGCACCGGTCATTGTTCTCGCCGAACCCACCTCGTGTAACCCACAGACACAGCCCATTGAGTTTCTCGCCAAATCTTCTCAGTGGATCGCGTTTCCGATCCGGTGGTAGATTCTGCGAAACATTGCTCTTGCTAGGGCTAGTGTTAGTAACGACGTCAGGTTCGAGCCCCTGAATCTAGAATCACCCTTCGAGGTTACTAGAATAGGTAGGGAAAAACAAAACATACTAACGTGAGACTGTGAAGATTACTTAAGATTTCAAACGTTTTCGTTTAGAATTAATTAAATTTAAACAAAATTTTCTAACTTTTAAATTTCGAATATAAAATTTTGAATGTCGAATCATTGAACTTACTGTTCGATATGAACTATGTCTGTAAGTGGGGGTACGGTGGGACCCGGTAGGCTGTACCTATACATTTGTACAACGGTGAATGGTGGTCGCTAGAAAAAATTGCGTCATCATAACATTAAGCGATTCTAGCCTCTGCACCTATATTTATAACGATCATAATCCCGGTTTTATTGCGTCAATATATTGTGCATGTGTTTGTTGATTTTCAATTAGCGTTTTCGTAATTGGTCGCTTGTGAAATATTTAGTAGTCGCAATGCTTAGGTTGATGTCACTTTAAAAAGTCACATTGAACACATTGCTATTATAATTGATAATTAAACTATTAGCTGTACTGGTGGTAGGACGAATTGTGAGTCCGCACGGATAGGTACCATAACCCTGCCTATTTCTGCCGTGAAGCAGTAATGCGTTTCGGTTTGAAGGGCGGGGCAGCCGTTGTAACTATACTGAGGCCTTAGAACTCATGTCTCAAAGTGGGTGGCGGCATTTACGTTGTAGATGTCTATGGGCTCCGGTAACCACTTAACATCAGGTGGCCCGTGTGCTCGTCCACCCATCTAAGCAATCAAAACAAAATAAAAAAAGTATAAAAATATTTTTGTCTAGCTTTAATAGATTTTAATTTAAGAAGACAGGTATCGTTAGAGAGCAAATACAATGAGTGTATTTGTTGATCCAATTATCACACAATATTTCTCACAGTATTTCAAACGGTCGTTTTTTTTCTTCCTACCTATGCTGATAGCCTTGAGAGGCTATATCAGCTTACCCTAGCGTGTGTAGGTGAGCTCACGGGGCTCAAACCGGAGTGTTGCTAACACTGACCCAAGCAAGAGCAGTGCTTCGCAGAATCTACCACTGAATCGGAAACGCGACCCACTGTGAAGATCCGGCGAGAAACTCAGTGGGCTGTGTCTGGGAATTAATTCGCTCGTCGAGCCCTTCGTCTCAAGCGACGGGTTCGACGAGACTGGTGCTTGAGGTACCTAAAAGCACCGTTATTGGATCAGGAGGATCCGTAATGATGTGCTTTAGGCGACGTCTGTTTACCATTCGGTCTACAGGATCGTGTATGTAATTTCCAGCGGCTACGACAAGAGGGATGTCATATCGTGCCGCCTTTTCAAAGTGGCGCAATAATGCCGACTGTAGCTACTTACTGAGGTATTGGATCTGATGGATCCGTAAGGACGTGTTCTTCTTTTGCTTCCAAACACAATCTCTCGCTCATAATCTTCACTGCTTCGACTGCTTTGTTAGCACGAGCTTTCAATTTCATTAAGCCAATCAATTCTCCAGTACGCAAACATTAAGGCGTATAAAATTAAAACTAAATCTAGAATACTATTTAAAGTACACAATGTTTTATGCTAGGCCGGTGGATGTAATGCGAGAGGGAGCCAACTGGTTCCGAGCTACGGTCGCATACTGTTATACTTGTTGTATTACTTTACGTAACTTGTAGTCCGTTTTGTACATCAAAGTTAATGTGTTTTAAATTCGTTTAAATTTTGATATTTAAATTCCAGACGATTTCGCGTTAGAATAATTGTTTCCGGAATGTTTGGGTGATCAATGACAGAGACAAGCGGAGATATGTTCCGATTTATCCTCACAACACACATCACAAGCTAAAGATACATAAAAAACACAAATAAAAAGGAACAAAATCTGGCTTGAAACATAAGTTATGTGCGCACGACAAAACAAGACATATAGTGCTGAATTTGTATAAACAACGTTCCTTACAATTATGACAAAACAACACAATAACAAAAACTAATCTAACGAATAATGTAAGGGAAATAAAATTATTCACAATATAATACATTAAACAATTACATTAACCCACCTATTACTAACGTGGAGGATGCCCTTGAACATGAAAAATAAATAAAAAATTCATAAAAAAAAGGTATTTTTTATTTATTTTTCGTTCTAAGGAGCGCTGATTGAATCAAAACTAATCGTGGATTATTGTTGTGTATCAGAAAACCACCTGATAATTGAGTCTTAGAAAAAGGATATGAAATGAGATGAAACTGATCTATTTGTGATTGTAATCTATTGGGATGAAATTAAGTGAGAGAAGATGAGACGGAATAGTCTCAGTAAAATGGTTATTTGCTGAGACTTCAGTTGACTTTTTGCAATAACCCCAAAACCCACGTTTGACGGCCTTGCTTAATGTTCCCACATTTGTGCACTTTTGCTAAGGCTAAGCGGTTAATAAACCACCGTTACTACCCGGTTACCAAATAAACACTAAATTAATAAAATAAAGCAATTCACATAGTTTCACTGCTGGCGCTTTCCGCCAAATAGTCCACGGCTATTTGTAATAGACCCAGTTTTAAGGGTTTTCTAGGAAGCGTTGATAAACTCCCGATGAACACAAAATCAATCTGAATTTTGGACAGAAGTTTTGTGTGGTTAATTAGTTTTATAGTATAAACACAATTCCGGCTTAATTTACCGCTTAATCGTGAGAATGAATGAGATGGATCATTTAAAAAAGAATCCTCGTGAAATTTTAGTTCAATCTACATTCGACTTTCGGTAGGTATTTACCTACCTACGATACTGAGGCTTAGTATACGGTTATAGTTTTTTGTTTTATAAATAAATTTGAATTTACATCAATCAAAATATGCATCTATGGTATCGATGTGTTTCTGTCAGCGCAATGGTAATTTTTCAATGCCCTTCTTATAGAATCCAGGTGTACTGTGGAAGCTAATAAACTCTTCTTCTTCTGAAATTTTCCCTGCCATAAAATTGTCCGATGTTTGGGAAAAACCAAAGCTTGTCGGCGCATGGTCTGGTGAGTAAAATAGATGACGCAAAGGTTCCAACCCTGCCTTTTGTAGTTTAGAAACTGTCTGTTGTTCCGAATGAGGTCTGTCGTTGTCGTGTGAGGACGGGCGATGAACTAAGGCTGGCCAGAGATTCGCGAGCTTCTCAATCATCACCATAATCGGGTGCTCTTGGCAGAGCAGTCGTGATCATGTGGTATTTTTGCTTATTAAACCCTTGACAGATGTTCTCCATAGTTCGCGAACCGAGGCCCGGCACACACACTCGTTAAGTGGGGTTTCAGTAAGGTCTTTCACCTAATCAGTCCAGTGCATGGGGATTCGTCCACGAGATCTATTACCATTGCTTCTCGATAACTGTGTCCAATTCCTCACATCCACAGTAATGCTAGTACCATTTAGTAAAAGTCAGCGACGAATTATACCGGCACTAGACTATATCACCAAACAGTGACCATGAGTTTGAGAATTTCGAGAGTCGTTTTAGGCCATAAAAATTAGGGCTTCACCACCTCCCTCCTTCTTCGTAGTCAGGTACTCAGGAGCGACTCTGGTCAATTATGGAAAGCACTTGACCATCAAAACTGGGGCTTTGTGCTTAACTCACTGACTAAGGCCGGAAATCCAGTCAGGACCACTCCGTAATGAACATAGAGTTAGGAAGCTTATGTGAAAAATCTGTTGAATCTTCTTTATTAGTAATTTAGGATTCTTCTAGAGAAAGTCTTCATTTTTGCATATGCAAATCAAAGTAGGATTAAAGGCTGTAAAAAAGACATACTATTATATCTTACATTATACATTATATGTTTCTGACTGGACTATTCTTTATCATTTTGTTCCAGTTAGGTACATTAGAATTAGAAGTGGATTTCAAATTCATAATCATTTATTTCAGTTTATGTTTTTTATGTTACCAATTGTGAAAATATTTATGTATTTCATTGCTTAGATGGGTAAAAGAGCTCACAGACCACCTAGTTTTAAGTGGTTACCGAAGCCCATAGACATCAACAATGCCGACATTGAGACATAACTTCTAAGTCTCGATTTTACAGTACAACGCCCCCACCTTTCAAAGCGGAACGCATTACTGCTTCACCGCAGTAATAGACAGGCTGGCGGTTCCTACCCTTATGAATTATGAATAGAGCGATAGATACATTAAATTTGGGCAACGCATGCTATAGTACCAACTATTAACTGATTATTAACCTTATCACGTGTTTTGCAACATAAACGATATGTAACGGATTTTTTTAAATAAATTATAGTCCATTCTCAGTTTCCGAATTCGAGGCCTTGAAGAGCAAAGTAAAAAGCTTTTCATAAATATCCTAGCTTAATACGGAGCTGTCCACGGACCACATGAAACTACAGCTGGATTATTAGCCCTTCTAACTCAAGACATTAATAATCAACGGACATTCCCGAGAGCTATAAAATAGTCTAGAAAAACGATCAATTAAAACCGGCGATGGATACTAAATCACCGAGAAGACAATTTCATTACGACTAAACAAGATAATTTCGATTTTATATCGTAAGCAGTAAGGTTTCGATTCGCTTAGGTGTTATCATGAGGAACTTGAGGCTGTAAAATTTCAACACCATAACTCTAGAAACCAGCTCAAAACTGTATGTTTACGATATACATGAAGAGTCCAGCCGTCGATGGAGATGTATCTTATTGGTTCGCTTAACAACGAGCTCTTGGTCTACGTGGCTTTATGTTTTACAGGAGCCAGTTAAAATTAGAAGGTGAATTCTGGCAACCCTGAACCATGAGGGTGGTTCACACTTGGAATGACTTTTGTCCTATGAAAATCAAACAAGCTACTGTTTGCTTCAAACTGCTTTTACGGTTTGATTGTGCGTTTTTTATGGTCAATTAATCTTTTCGAGTTATTAAAAAAAGACGGTAGTTGAAACTAGACTAGAAATAAGTTGAATGAAAACTGTGAATTTTTTGAGACTCTGCAAATAATGTGGTGACAATGATATTATTACCTAGAAAGTAGTTTTTAGGATTTTGTTGTGAGATATCACATGGATGCTACATGCTAGATATGAGATCGAAGTTAGCGGTATTTTAGAGCGGCTGTCTAACCCTTCAACCCGGAATTCACAGTAAGTCAGTCGAGAATGGTTGTGCCTTTCCGTACGAATTAACAATAAGACCCGTAATCATTTTATTACGGATCTTTTTTTTCCTATCTCCGCCGATAGCCTTGAGAAGCTATTTCAGCGTAACCTTAACCAGTGGTGAGCTCATGGTACTCAAACCGAAGTGATGCTAACACTGACCCTAGCAAGAGCAGTGCTTCGTAGAATCTACCACCGGATTATAAACGTGACCACTGAGAAGATCCGGCGAGAAACTCAGTGGCCTGTGTCTATGGGAAAACAGTCTAATAATTCATGATGATTCTAAAAAAGTTCACTCAACTAAATTCTAACATCTAATAATATTTAAACGTAACCATATACAGTAATAATGCTCAACAACAGAGCGAAAGTGGCGGCACGTCTCCGCAATACTATAAAAATAAATTCTTGAACTAAAACAAAATTCCAATACCATAAACAAAACCAGGAAGACATTTTGTGCACCGCAGCGCTCCAAGCGGCAACGCTCGGTACTAGACGAGGGCGCGCGAACGACCGACTCTTACGTACGCTTTCTTTTCTCCTGTCCCTCTCACGCCAACAAAAACGCACGTAAAGATTCGGCGCGAGAGCGAGACGGACGAGAAAAAATGGACGCACATGTGCGCGGGCGCGTGTTTTTGGTTTTATTTTTCGCAGTTCATTCAACTTTAAGAATATTCGCAGTGTGCGTTTTTGCTATCTTTTTTTTTTATTGTTTTTTATTTTCTTTTCTCGGTGTGAGTCCTCTCGGAGATAGGTCGGCGCGTGGGCTCGTGCAGTGTATCTAAGGATTTCAAACGCGTTTTATGGATGCTTTTTAGAAGTACACAAGCCGGTTTGAATTTTATAGAAGTGCATTTCTCGTTCGAAAGAATCTCGGGCTCGTCAGGTGTTGCCAGCTTTAATATGTTAACGCCTTTTTAGTTTTGCTNTTTTCTTTTCTCGGTGTGAGTCCTCTCGGAGATAGGTCGGCGCGTGGGCTCGTGCAGTGTATCTAAGGATTTCAAACGCGTTTTATGGATGCTTTTTAGAAGTACACAAGCCGGTTTGAATTTTATAGAAGTGCATTTCTCGTTCGAAAGAATCTCGGGCTCGTCAGGTGTTGCCAGCTTTAATATGTTAACGCCTTTTTAGTTTTGCTGTGACCTAGTAGCATTTAAGTGACTGTACATCTCTTCTTACAATTCGCTACAATTCGCAATCACACGGATTCGCTTCTGAAACGGAGAAAAATAACAACTTGTCATTAATTGTAAACTTATATACTTATTGGTCTAACCCACAAAAACAATTGCTGTTCATTATTGAGTGACAATTTCATTTAATCTCTTTTACAGCGGAATTCCTGTCGACCCCTTAAATGACGTACATACAGATCTTTTACAATCACTATTTTAAGTCCACACTTGACCGGTTCATACGTGAATCATTTGCTTGTTTTAAACATTTCACTTTGAACGCACAAAAACGGGGAATAAAAATGAAACCTAAAATATAAATAGTGTTACTAGTGGCTGTATATCGAGGTATCCTGTGGTTTCCCTTGATGGATATCACGATTCCGGCTTGAAGCATAGCATAACCATTGCTACTATGAATTGCGGTCTATTTCCCTGGTAACACCAGGCAGGATGTGAGAGCTCTGGACTTTTTGGCGGGAACACGAGGAGTGAAGTTGTATGATTTGTTTTATTTTGTCTATTTAATGTTTCTTAAGTTTAAATGTGTAATAATGGTGGTTTATTAACTGTTTGATATCTGTGAAAGTGCACAAACGTGCGAAAATAAAACAAAGCCGCTGGACGTAACTTTTCGGGATCCTCCAAAAAGTCCACTGAAAAAGTAAATGACTCAGTAAATGACCACCATTTTACTGAGATTATATGTCATCCCATATCATCTCATCTCATTTAATTTAATTTCATCCCAGTTGATTAATGTCTCAAATTAATCATCTTCATTTCATTTGATTTCACTCCATACATTATTCATAAAATTCTTAATATAAATTAAAATAAGACATGACTTAAAGGTCTTAGTTACCAGGTCATAAAACCCCTTAAAAAAAGATGTGAGAGCTCTGTGCCTATATTTAACAATTTTCGTGCACTTTTCAAACTTCCGGCCGACGCGGTATGTCCTTTTGTCATGCTGCATAGAAATTTGACGCGAGTTTTACATTTCCCGCCTCTTTGACGTCAATCCTCCTTGGGCTGTACCTCTATGTAGGTGCAACGTGCTTGCAACGTGCCATAACTAGAGCCTTTTTTTTTCTCCTTTTTGAGTTTATCTTACTTCATGTGTACTTTACAAGCATGAAGGTGCTTTTTATGCTTACGTATCTGCTAGTAGCTTACAGGGGCGGTACGATCAGCACATACGGGAAAAAAAGTTTTTTTTTTTTTTACAATTCGCGTTTTTACAAAACACGCCAGTTAAAGAAATGGCACTCACCTGGATTTGATCTCGCGGTCTGGTGCAATTTAGGTAGGTACTCCGCAGGATATGTTTGTTTAGCACGTCATCACACCTTTCTTGCTTAAAATAGAAGTAAAGATGTTTTCTTGTTCTCAACAATTGATCATCCTTTTTTATTAACGACTAGCTGACCCGGCAGACTTCGTAGTACCTCAGGGGGGGTGCCACTTGACAGACTTCAAGTCGTCAGCATCTGGAGTGAATTTTTAAAATGTGCTAATAAAAATATTGTCGGGACCAAACAGAGGCTATTCTGGCTTCGCCATGGTTGGTCAGTGAACTCGAAGCTCAGTTTGAGATAATATTTACATCTGCAAGAGCAGTACTTGACGGAATCTACCAAGGAAACTGTAGGTGCAATGCTTGATCTTTCAATGCAGTAAAGAACCATTCATTTGGTTCAGTAAACTATTGTATGAGCGTTCAGATTACCGACAAATAATCCTATAAGTCGATAGTGAAGTGTCATAAATAATGTAACACGTGTGGCGAAAACGGAACCTCCCTTTTTTTAAATCGCGTATCAAATACATTTTCTTAAATTGTATGCACTGATCCACAATGAATAGCATAGTTTTTTTTTTTTTCAATAAAGTTATTAGTAATATAGTGTTTAATTAACGGAATCAATTAATATAGGAATTTTCTAATCAATGTGCTGTGTAAAAAGATTTATCTGTTCAACCATGGGCAGGGTTGGCGATTCATTTGAAAATTATCGTGAGTTTGTTACCTCGTTAAGCGTGTCCGAGATGATTGTTAGTTTGCCCTAGATACTTTAAATCCCCCGGCTTGTTGGGTAGAGAGATGCTGCGCCTTGTTATAATATGTTACCGCTCTCAATTGCCCGTGATCGGACCAAGGTATCACATCCTCAATCTTATTGGACATGCTTGAATAATACATTTATTATAATATATACACTTTTATTATATTATTTGTTATTTATATTAGATTATAATTTACTATAAGCCCGCGTGGGTAGCATTCTGTGCTTGATGGGAGGGAGTTTATCAGGCACTGGAATGAGCTATCTTCCGTGATGGATGCTAATGTTCGCCCCAAGTGCTATGACACGTCTTTCTTAAAACACGGCTTTAAATAGTCCTCAGCGGTAGGCAGGATCTAAGCTGTACCTCTGGCTTTAGTGGAATCCATGACTAATGGTGATCATTCTCGGCCTCCGTACGTAATAATTAAAGAATATGCAGTACCTAACCGAAAATACATCCACTGGTGTTAATGACCACATCGAGTTGTTTATTCATTCCTCATTGTTTCTCGGGTCGCTTGGATAAAGCATCATCATTGTTTGTTGTCTTGGATTGGGCGATTTCACTTCCCCAGGCGAAGATCTGACGTCGGGTGAGAGATGCAAAGGTCCTTTACGTCCACTGAGTTTCTCGACGGATCTTCTCAGTGGGTCGCGATCCGGTGGTAGATTCAGCAAAGCCCTGCTCTTGCTAGGGCTAGTATTAGCAAATTCTCTCAGGTTGAGCCCGTGAGCTCACCTACCCGTCCGGGGGTAACTGGAATAGCCTCTTAGACTACCAGCGAATAGGTAGGAAAAAAAAGAAAGGTCATTTAGCTTAAAACTTACCCGTTGGGCTGAAATACATTATCAAGGTTTTTTCTGCAATTTTTGTTTTTTTAATGTACTGACTTACTTGACTGTACGGCTTGATTTGTGTCCTGTCGCTGTCCACCTCTAGTTGATATCAGTATGCAATTTCGAGGATGCGTACTCATCCAGTCGGCATACATCCAGGAACAGAGCGTCAGCGAAAACTAACAGGACGATAAAATAATAACACAAAATTAAAAAAAAATTATAAAAAAATAATATATATAATTAATTTTGTAGATAATCACAACCCTGTTCGACTTCAGTATATTTTACCGTTAGCCGTAATCTAGGGTTGTGTAATCGCAATATCGTTATATTGTAACTGTTACTCAGATTATTTCATTGTAATTTAGAAACTATTACTATACTTCACACGACTATGGGATAGCAATGTCTTAGGCTTTAATATAAAATTCTCTTAGAGTAGTCGATGGCTAAATTAGCTAACGGCCCGTCTGGTTGGCTGATCCAGCTCATAAACAGGACAACCTGAATACGTTAATGCTTGACATTGGTAGTAATTAGGCAATGTGACCATAGGAGATCCTAAAATTGTTTTTTTTAAATGCTTAGATGGGTGGACGAGCTCACAGCCCACCTGGTGTTAAGTGGTTGCTGGAGCCCATAGACATCTACAACGTAAATGCGCCACACACCTTGAGATATAAGTTCTAAGGGTCTCAGTATAGTTACAACGGCTGCCCCACCCTTCAAACCGAAACGCATTACTGCTTCACGGCAGAAATAGGCAGGGTGGTGGTACATGCCCGAGCGGACTCACAAGAGGTCCTACCACCAGTAAAAGTTTTAGTTCAAGGTCCGAAAAGAAATTCGCGTTTCAATGATTCTGATATTAATATGTCTTGTAACGTTCATAAGTTCATAATGCGACGGACCAAGGTCTAACTCAAACTAATGAGATCGGGAATCTAGGTTAGATATCAGAGAATCAGCTAATTCATGTGCCATTGATCTGACCAAAGACAGCAAATGGTTGTAAAGTTGCAAAGTAAATAAAACAGCATACGTAGCGGAACGATATTCCTAGTCATATGAATTACTAGCCATACTCGCCCGCTTCGCTGGGCATTTAAAATTAACATTATTAATTATTGTCATTACTATTAGGGATTCCAACGCTCATATAAATATTAGCCTATCCATTAAGTACTTTTGTTTTCTACATGGATACCAAGTTTCAAGTGAATCGGATGCATGGTTCAGTAGTTATAACGGAACATCCGTAAAAACCACTGTAGATTTATATATTAGTATGGATTGATTCAGGAAAGGTGATGAAAACAAGGATAAGGAGCATGACTGAAATTATAGACCAGTATTATCGGATAAAACATAGTCGGTCCCAGGAAGAAGTACTATGCTACTAGAAGTCAAATGCTATACTAAAGTAGGAGATTCAATGAAAATTTAATTTGACTATATCGCTTCTATGGAACTGGCAATTTGAGGTACCCGTTACATTAAAATTTCCACTTACATACGTCTATTGTTCGTGGCCTATCCTCTGCAAAACTAAGCCGAGTTTTATTGTACTACGTATAAGATGCATTATATCACTGCGAAGTGTAGATAGAAATAGCTGTTATCTAGACTTGTGGAGCCACGCATACATCGGGGTAAACTGATAAGGAATGTTTATTATAAGAAATGCTTTATTCATAGTCTAGTGGGATGTTTTTGTGGATAGGATGTTACTGGTGGTAGGACCTCTTGTGAGTCCGCACGGTACCCTGCCACACTGCCTATTTTGCCGTAAAGCAGTAATGCGTTTCGGTTTGAAGGGTGGGGCAGCTGTTGTAACTATGCTGAGACCTTATAAGTTATATCTCAAAGGTGGGTGGCGCATTTACGTTGTAGATGTGTATGGGCTCTAGTAACCACTTAGCACCAGGTGGGCTGTGAGCTCGTGCACCCATCTCAGCAATAAAATTAAATACTTTACTGTGGATATATAAACGTAGATAATACGATAAGACGTCTCCTAATATAGACAGGGTGTTTCAATCGATAGACACTAATTATTATTTTATAGGTAACAAAGCCGTGTTTTTTGCGCAAATTAATATTTTTTTACAGGTTTGAATTTTCTTAAGCGATATTCCTTCGCCGTGAAAGTCAGTAGTGAAAATTTTCTAAATACGTGGTTCATTAGAAAAAATAGTACCTACCGGCAGGATTCGAACCCCGACACGCTCGCATCTCTCGATACGAATTTAACGTCTTATCCATTAGACCACGATGGCATCTGCTTCTTTTAAGCTGATTTGATTGTACTGTAGTCAAATAGTGGGTAATACCAGTTTGCAATGCAATGCAAGGAAGGTACTGTTATGATACCCTCTGGTGGAATAACGCCAGCACTTATGATCCTTTATTAGAGAACAATCCCGTCCCTAGTCAGTCAGTGCTATTCCTGATTCCACAAGGCACGGTTGCCGTCATTGTCGTCGTAAATCTTTATGTTTCTATTCCATCAATAAAATACTTTTAAAAGATCTTTTCTCAATTCCTTATAACAGTACACGTGTAAGGCATATCACTAATAACGAGGCGTGTGACTTCACAGGGGTAGGTTCTGATGATTTCGGCTATGAAGGCCAAATGCGTTCCAGTTTGAAGATTAGAATTGGTATGAGGCAGTATATAGCTTATAGTTTAATATTTTATCAACTAATTTTTATAATTTAACTAATTTTTTAAAACAAACGCGAATCATATTCACCGTGTGCTCACGATTGACAATAATTTATTGGTTTTTTTTGGATTGCTTAGATGGGTGGACGAACTCACAGCCCACCTGGTGTTAAGTGGTTACTGGAGCCCATAGACATCTACAACGTAAATGCGCCACCCGCCTTGAGATATCAGTTCTAAGGTCTCAGTATAGTCACAACGGCTGCCCCGCCCTTCAAACCGAAACGGATTACTGTTTCACGGCAGAAATAGGCAGGGCGGTGGTACCTACCCGCGCGGACTCACAAGAGGTCCTACCACCAGCTTGCTCACGATTGGCAATAATGTATAGAAATGTTAGTTCTTTACTAGTCGCTTTAATCAGCTTACGAACTTGTAGTATATAGATCAAAGTACGGCACTATGAATGGGGCATAAGAGCTTTTTTTCCCGCTCGCACCGGGGCGGGGTTATCGTGGAAATGCGGTGGATTTTTCAAAATTTTATCTACCTTGTGTGCATACAGTGCGCACACACACAATACTAGAGCTGAACCGAACACCGATGTATGAATCGATCGATTAAAACAAAGCGTTTGCAATATTATTACCAAGGCGCTGCGTCTTTGATTAGTTGAGGCGATTTAACTAATTCTCATGACTGACGGTGCGTTCTATACAATGTTGTTTGTATGTTTTGTTGTTGAGTGAATACTACACATTAGTCATACAATAATTTCGAAAATGTATTATTTTAAATAGTTCTTTATATGTAATTTTCAAATGAAGCTAAGGCCCATCTTAAGTTTATCGAAGGTAATTGAAATCTGTCTTAGCGTTACTTTACGAAGAATGTTTGATTTCCCTGACATCCTAGTAAGGCATTTAAAAAACAACCTGGTGAGTTAAGATCAAACATTAAATTATATTTCAAACGTGTTGATTGTTTTTCAACTGTAATAAGCAGGCTGGTGTAATCCATTCGTATGGGCTGATAAATGTAGTATGCCGGTAAAATACTCAGAAAACCATACTACTTATCCTTTGTACAACCTTATCCGAACTACACCTATGAGAAGAGAAAATATCTTCTACGGGTAAGACCTCATCACAGCACAACAACACAGCTCAGTCATTGTTTGTTTCGCGCAGAAAAACGCTATTAAGACATTTGAAAAAGTAAACGGTCTGTCATTTGTTCATAACATGAGCATAGTTAATAAAGCAGAAATAAATTTAGGGCTATTAAAGAAAATAAAATAAATAACTATATTTTTAAATTAATAATTTAATGTACGTGAATGCTTAAGTCCATCTAAAAAATTTTTTAAAATTATTTATGGATTGGTTTTTGCCAATCTTGTAAAAGTTTTAAATAAATCATTTAAGCAGAGATGTCAAACACCCACTCGGTGCTTTGGGTTAACTTTTGTATCCTAAATTGTGTTAATTAATTTATTATTAATTATTTAATTGTTATTCTATCTTGAAAGTACCTACGCATTTGCTGGATTATTCCAAAGCCGACTTGATCCAAGAGTTCCTTGTAAGTTGCTGAAAATATTTCCCTAACATCGTCTTTACAGGATCAACGAAATATGTTCATGAGTTGGCATTTGATGGCCTTCGAAAGCATCTGCGCATCTGAGCATACCAATCGCTGCGTTGGCAAAGGCCTTCCGTATGGGCCAACTCTATTCAAAACTCGTTCAAAATTTCACTGGAGGAAAATTGAACTGTAGGATTAAGTGTATCATAGTTGAGCGCAAGGGTTCAAGGTAGAATGACACTCTCTGTACCTACTGCTGGCGGGTGGTGTGACGGTAATCAGAAAAACACAAGATCATCTCAAAAAACTACCCAGGAAAGACGATTTAGCGACTCGTCGCTAAGCTTATTAATGTTTTTTAAGGGTGGGGTATTTTGAGGCTAAGTTAGCTGCTTTTTTAATTTTTTTCCTCTACCTAATTGCTGCTAGCTTCAAGGGGTTATTCCGATTACGCGTGGTTTTGGTAGACGACCTTACAGAGCTCAGCCGGCGAGGACTTGCTAACACTAGGCCTAGCAAGAGCAGCGCTTCGCTGAATCTGTCACCAAATCGGAATTGTGAATGAGCAGATCCGTTGAGAAACTCAGTGGCTTGTGTCTATTGGCTCTTTTTATACTTTTGATTGCCCTATTTGCCTTAGTTAGTAGTAGTACTATCGACTTATCTGGGTTAAATAATTTTCGAAGTAATTCCAAAGTGAATGAGATATGTTTTCTTGACCTGCCTTAATTTTATTGTATGAAACCTTTGCTATGGAAACTTCGATTTTAGTGTTACAAGTTGATTGATTATAAATAAAATTATTCTCACTCCAGTCGATGTGTACGTGTCTGTTAGAAGGACTAAGGTCCCATCTCTATAAAATAAACTAGACCAACCAATCCGATATATATTTATAAAGGACTTAAATCATTACTTCAAGCAAGGCAATATTATCTTAATTGATATTGTATTTAAAGAATAAAATCCTATGAAGTCTCTGAGCAATTACAACACGTAAAGTCGAGACAAAAATGCATTTTTTCGTTAGAAAAAAGATAATAGTTCTCGATGTTTTAAATGGAAATTTTATATGAAGACTCGTCCCGGGGTGGTTGCTGTTTCCGCTTCGTCAAGGTATTTTTTTCCATTATTATGTAATTCACAATTTCCATTTGTTTTAAACTAATAATGAGATAATTTCATTCGGTTTTTTTTTTCTTTTTTGTATTTTTTTCGTTTAGGTAGATAAATTTTGCTAAAAAAATTTTTTTTTTTCAAAATTGTCGATGGAATTTCAAGTTTTACTACTTAATAAAAATTTTTTGTTAACACTTAAAATTTTTGTTGTTAAGGTTGACGTGTGAATCTGGAAGGGCCGTAACCTAATTTTATGAACTTTGTACCTTTATCAAAATAAGTACTAATAAGATAAGAGTGCTCATTCTTTGCCAAGTACTTACGCGAATATCCGATAAGATCTAATAACACATTCTAGCGGAGTCTAATAAGAATTTATCGAAATTCTATCCAACACTAGATGTCGCGGTATTTTTTAATCGTGTAGCTGGCAAAGGGATACTGTATTATTATGATAATGCTAAAGGCACGTTCACACTGGCACGTATCTTTTAAATAATTTATTTATTTATTAAGTATACTTATAAAATTTTATAGATGCAAGTTTCCTAATGTGTTTGAACTGGATGATTTTAAGATCAGTCAATAAGATTATGTTTCGATGCTTAGGTATCCGTATTTTTTTTTATTGCGTAGATGGATGGACGAGCTCACAGCCCACCTGATGTTAAGTGGTTACTGGAGCCCATAGACATCTACAACGAAAACGCGCCACCCAACATGAGATATAAGTTCTGAGGTCTCAGTATAGTTACAACGGCTGCCCCACCCTTCGAACCGAAACGCATTATTGCTTCACGGCGGAAATAGGCGGGGTGGTGTTACCTACCCGTGCGGACTCCCAAGAGGTCCTACCACCGGTGATTACGCAAATTATAATTTTGCGGGTTTGATTTTTATTACACGATGTTATTCCTTCACTGTGGAAGTCAATCGTGAACATTTGTTGAGTACGTATTTCATTAGAACAATTGGTACCAGCCTGCGGGATTCGAACACCGGTGCATCGCTACATACAAATGCACCGGACGTTTTATCCTTTAGGCCACGCCGACTTCAAAGCTCACCGTATGAAGCTTAAATAATTTCCAAAAAAAAAACAGATTATAACAACTTATTTTTCAAAGTAATTTTTGGCTTTGAAAAAGGTATTTGATTGGCCTACTTTAGAATATGTGGTGTTTAGTTACAGTGCGTATTTATCGTTATTTAGATTTTACGGATGAATCGTCCTGATGTCTGGGATCAGGACGAAAACCGTGTCTATAAAACGTAAATCTTAAAAAAAAACCCAAAAACTTTTATAGGATTACTATAAAGCTACCGGCGGACTAAGTTTTTTCTTGTTACCTGGTAAACTATTTATTATTAGTTTTGAAAGTAGACCCATAGGGATTATAGCCGGTATGTGGTCTCACTATCGTCTATGGGAAACAGCCGCTGTCTACAGTTGAGGACTTTTCTTAAACTTTGTTTATACAAGGACATGGAATGCAGCTGTATTCCCTAGCAGACTGTTCTCTTTCTTTTATTGCTTAGATGGATGGATGAGCTCACAGCCCACCTGGTGTTAAGTGGTTACTGGAGCCCATAGACATCTACAACGTAAGTGCGCCACCCACCTCGAGATACAAGTTCTAAGGCCTCAAGTATAGTAACAACGGCTGCCCCACCTTTCAAACCGAAACGCATTACTGTTTCACGGCAGAAATAGGCAGGGTGGTGGCACCTACCCGTGCGGACTCACAAGAGGTCCTACCACCAGTTATGACTAGTATGGCATTGCTAAATTCTATTGTCAAAGGCAACACAAAAATAATCTGTGTGGCTATTTATTAATTGCAAACGGACGGAAATAATTATACACTAAATAATTAAATGACGAAAAATTAGAGATTCAAACTTTTTTTGATCGTGTCAAATATCACGATCCCTAATAAAAAGTTACAAAAAGACCTTTTTTTTTTAAAACATTAATGTTTCGACAATTGGATAACGTGTGTTTTCGTAATTGGGGCAAAAAATTCACCCCACGCGACGAGCAATAAAAAAAATCGACTCCCCTATCGTTTAGGGCGCGAACCGCCAATTAGATTTTTTTTCTTTCATTTTTTTTCACCGACGGCCGCGCGTTTTTTTCTCTATTGGTGTAATATTTTGGGGAGTTTTTTTTTTCTACTAAATGCCACCACTTTTTTTTTTAATTTTTGACACATTCACGGCTTAGGGTTGATACTTTTTATATTGATTGCCGGGTAGGAAGAATGCTACTGTTTTAACGGTCGATTTAATGAATCGACACGTGCTATTTGTTTAATATTAGGGTAACATTTCATTTTGACCCTGATAATAGATTTTTTTTCTACATATATAAACGAGGTCACAGCTCACCTGGTGTTAAATATCGGAGCTCATAAGCATCACAGTATGAGTATTACCACCCAACTTGACACATGAGTTCTATAGTCCCAGTTTTTACAGTACAACGGCTGCCCCGCCCTTCAAGTCGAAACGTGTTACTGCTTCACGGCAGAAATAGGCAGGTCGGTAGTAGCTATCCGCATATATATAGGAATCGTAAGACGTCCTACCATCTAGTTAACAGTTGAAAAGGCTTACAGAGATTCTCTGATTTCGGATATAACATGGTCAATTGGAGTCATTTAAATATCATCCAGTTGTATCCACGCTATATATGTGAGTATTTATTTTTCCTTTTGTTACAGTTATCACGATAGCTGATAATAAATTGTTTTAAAACTAATAAAGTATAATAACTATTATAAATATTGATATTGTTACGAGTGACGGCAATGATAATTCCAATTTTAATTACAAATTACTTAGAGATTGTAGTTATTATATAATCAAGGGCGGATCCAGCTTTGGCGCCAGGAGGGGGTCACATAGTCAAATTTTCGATGCGCTCGTTCCCAAACGCTTGCCATCATACAAAGTTATTATATTATATTAAATTAATTAAATATTGAAGGTATGTAGTTACATAAAATCTGTATAGTGACAAAATATATAAATAAAATCATTATGTTCAATTAGTGGTTCACCTAAGTCCTGGAACCAGCTCAGGGGGGGTCATGACCCCATGACCCCCCCCCCTGGATCCGCCGTTGTATATAAGAGTAATATAATGTAGTGCTTTCAATGTATGAAGTCGTCGTGGCCTAGAGGATAAGACTCTCGGTGAATTCGTATCTAGCGATGCAACTGTATCGGTGTTCGAATCTCGCAGGCGGGTACCAATTTTCCTAATGAAATACGTACTTGAGAAATGTTCACGAATGACTTCCACGACGGAGGAAAGACATCGTGTAATAAAAAAAAATTGCAAATTTGTAATTTACGTAATTGCTAACGAGAGACATAGACCTCGAATACCAGTGATATGTCTATGAGCTTAAAACCGAGGGGTCTGCGAACTTCATCACTTTAGAAAGCTTTGATGGAAGAACCAGTTCACAGCTTTCCAGGTGTAGTGTAGTTAGCGGAATTGCTTAAAAATTGTTTTGTAACTTTATATGAGACCACAAAAAAAAATTATGTTCTGTCTATTAGTTTAGTATTCTGAGGTACGGCCGTTTGTAATAACAAAAAATCTGCACGAACTATTTTTGTTTTTGCTTTCGAAATCAGAGATGAGTGATGCGATACCAGGAGACAATCAACTGATCTTCTCAGCGGGTCGCGATTCCGATCCGGTAGTAGATTCATTCGCGAAGCAGCTGCTCTTGAGTTGCTTCGGAGGCGCTCGGGCAGCTGTTAGCAAATCCCACCCCTCTTGGCTGAGCCTTTGCTCGTCCACCTATCCTGGTAAAACTGGAAAGACCTCCGGGCCACCAGTAATCCTCCAATCCTAAAAAAAAACAATCAACTTCAATAGAGAATCCTATCCGACGTACAAAATGAATACAGGTTCGTTGTTTTTTAAACTTGTGTTATTTCTATAATATCGATCGGACAAACAGACTTACAACAGCTCTGTGTCCGGACGCCGGCAAATGTCACGGAATCGTACCATCAATAATATCGAACGGGTTAAGCTAAGTGTTTACAGAGATGGACTATTTAATTCTTTTTTTAAGAATTAATTTCATTTTGTTCCCTTTTTTCTCCTATCCTCCAAAAATGATAAAAAATTGATGACGAAGGCTGAAAACAGTTGACAGGGATATCTCAATTTTATGTCTCTGCATATGATTGAGTACGTATTGAAATCGGGAAACGATATGTTATGTTCCTGTAATGATTCTATAATCCAGAGATATATTACATACTAGCTGTGCCCCGTTGTATCAGTCGCGTAAAAATTGATTTTAAATCTAGAATATTCTGAAATGTTGGTTAACTTTCTTTGTTTATACTAAAACAAAACGATATTCAACATATTTTTAGTATTAAATTACATTAATGAATTATGAACTAACGCATTAAATTCGAGAACAAATTACACGTCATTACGGGTCCTCCATTAATACATACATTAACGGTGCTTTTATGTACCACAAGCACCGGTCACCGTCCTCGTCGAACCCGTCGCTTGAGACGAAGGGCTCGACGAGTGAATTAACCCACAGACATAGCCCACTGAGCTTCTCGCCGGATCTACTTAGTGGGTCGCGTTTTCGATCCGGTGGTAGATTCTGCGATGCACTGCTCTTGCTAGGGCCAGTGTTAGCAACCGATTTGAGGGCCGTGAGCTCACCTACACGTTAGGGTGAGGGCCTTAGGTGATAGATAGCCTTGAGAGGCTATTTCAGCTTAGGAAAAAAATATATATTAAAAAGTATCTCTCCGCACTATCGAACTTTAACCCTTAACGTTTTCTTCCAAAAATGATTAAAAATAGGTCGCGGTGCGTGAGTCGGTCATTACGACCCCTTCCTTCGTTTTTATTGAACAAACTGTTTCGATTATGTTAGATTGTAACATGTACTACCCGACATTCTGTATTAAATATTACATTATTTGAGCGTACAGTTTTATTCTATCGTATTGTTTATACAAACCGTTAGCGTTGACGTAAGAGCCCACTGAGTTTCTCGCCGGATCTTCTCAGTGGGTCGCGTTTCCGATCCGGTGGTAGTTTCTGCGAAGCACTGCTCATGTTAACGTAAATGTTAGCAACGTCGTCAGGCTTGAGCCCCGTGAGCTCACCTACTTGTTAAGGCTACGCTGAAACGGTCTCTCAAGATCATCAGCTTAGGAAAAAAAAAGTTAACGTAAATTAAAACTAGATGAAACGAAAAAGCGACACTAAAAAGAGACATACATGATTTGGCACGCGAGAGAACGAGATAGAATACTTCTAAGCGTTTCATTAACAACGCCGTGTGAATTTCATGTATATTTTTTTTATTATCGACGCGTGCTTACAACAAGTCACGCTGAAGAGAGAGAAGAGAGAAATCAGAGGTCGGACTAGAGGAATTCGTTGGGAAATTATTGTATAATATGTTAATTATGAAGTAGATGAGATTGATGTCTCGCAAATTCTGCGCGCTGGTCAGACTGCATAGGTCCTGTGGTCTCTTCTATAGTGGTCACGGTAACAATGTCGCATTCTTATTTTCATTCTTCATACTTCAATAATGACAGTATCAAATTTGTTTTTTAAGTCTATTGAATTTTAAGTCTGTGCAATCCACGAATTGTAGGTACATGTAAATAAATTTTAGAGGAAACATTCTGCGCACTAAAGATACCGATTTTTTGTCTTATTACATACATATAAGCACTAAAGTTCGGGAAATGTGAAGGATATGTGATAAAAGTTATCATTTGACTAAGACAGTTTTTATGTATAAAACCTAATTAAAAATTTTGGAAACCGATTTTAAGAGAGTGCATGTGACCCTAATATAACAGTACAATATTTCAAATAAAAAACTTAACGTGGTGGAGAAATTAACGATGAAGATACATTAAAAACACACACATTCAATCAAATACTTTAATAAATCAATCCAATTGTATTAAATCGGTTAGAAGTATCTAATCTCGATACACCGATTAAAGTTTATCGGCTTCTGTCTGTTTGTTTGTTTGAGCGTCATGCTAAAATAACTTTGTTAATTTTTAGGTTATCGTTTGAATAAAAAACAGTTAGGTAGATTTATTTTATTAACATCACAACTAATTATAAAAATATAACAGACTAGCGGCCCGCTCCGGCTCCGCTCGGGTCTTTAACAAAAATTTCAACGATATTTGACGTTGTTTTATTTTTTTAAATAAAAGAACACTTATTGCGGCATAACTATAATAGTTAAACATATGCTGTCGCGACACTTTTTGTAGATAATAATGTGGTCTACGAAGTCGTAGTACATTATTTTATTCTATCATCAATAGTTTTCGCAGGGCAAGCGAAGTAAAGAATATTTTAGGTAATTTTTTTACACCTTGGGTTACATTATTGAAATTATAGTAAGGATCCCCAATTTTTTTTAAAAAAGATTATAGCCTATGTCACTTGGGAATAGTGTTGTTTCCAAACAGTGAAAACATTTTTCAAATCGGTTCAGTAGTTTCTGAGCCTATTCAATACAAACAAACAAACAAATCTTTCCTCTTTATAATATTAAGTATAATAGTATAGACAAAATTCCCGAGTCGTAGATATTTCAACGAAAAATATGTAAAAATTAAATTGTTTTTTTTTTAGGACAATCATTTTGCCTTCACCTACCACAACTGTAATTACGGGTTAGTGATTAATTAATAATTCATCGTCGATATGTTTCGTTCGTTGATTAATTACGAAAAATCGATTTTATTGATATCAATATGTGGTATAAAGTTTACATTAATACAAGTTTTGAATAACAACATTAGGACTGTCGGTCACCTGAGCAGTCGCGCACCCGTTCGGTGGAAAATTTTCCATTTGTCCGTTATAAAACTTAAAAACTCTTAACTTAGACGCTTGCTACTAAAAAAATATTTCAATATAGTATTAAATTGCAGACATATGACATTTTTTTTCTACCTATACTGATAGCCTTGAGAGGCTATTTCAGCTTCTCCCTGACGTGTAGGTGAGCTCACGGGGCTCAAAGCGGAGTGTTGCTAGCACTGCCCCTAGCAAGGGTAGTGCTTCGCAGAATCTACCACCGGATCGGATACGCGACCCACTGAGAAGATCCGGCGAGAAACTCAGTGGGCTGTGTCTGCAACCCGACGACCGTAATAACATCTTATAACAAAAAACAAACGCGAGATAAAATGGTAAAAGGAATTTTAATTGTGTTATCGACTAAAAACCGAATAGAGCACCATGACAATTATATTTCTTTTAAAATTAGAACTATTTATTAAAAATGTTGTGGCAAGTTTTGTTCTCACACCCGATCTCTTAACTTACGAACGAACGAGCGGAACGTACATTTGAGAACAAAAAAAACGGATAAAACGTACATTTCGTTTGAACACAAAAGGCAAACCGGTATATGTACACAACTAGTTGCAATTGACAATGTACCTTAAAAAAAAAAAAACAATTATAAAGAAGAAATAAAAAAAAACAATGACAGCTCATTTGACCCTTCCCGAATTATGCAAATGGCGGACGAGAAACACTTTTGATGCCTTTTTTTGTTCTTCGATAAACAAATGATTTCTATTGAACCGGTTTTATAGATTTTTTGCGGACGTCTTTGTCTCTACCCTATTTCTATGGGAATATTAAGATTTCGCGATAAACGGTGGACGGATGTGAGAATGTGGTCCAATTAATAGCATCACGATGCGAGTCTTCGTTCTGGGGTGCATAGGAACGCATTCTTGCGTACGTGTCAGATCTACCTTTCAAATGTATCTTTAAATATTTTTCCCGCTCTTCAAAATTGATCTATGGATCTGTGTTCTCTTTGTGTCCGCGATTTTTAATTTTCAATTCCAGTCAAATAAAAAGAAAATACTATAGCTCAACCGACTCAAATGCAATGCTCTAAGACCCAAATGAAAATCCATATACATATAGATGTAAAGTAAAAAAGTTATTATTTAAAACTCCTTAGTTTTTAAAAATGTTTTTTTTTCTGTGTTGGAGTTAAGTCTGTCATTCCGTAAAAAGAGAGTTGAGTTTTGTACAGTTTATTTTAATAATGTTTAATATTTGATATTAATTTTAAATAGAGATTAAGGGCTTTAAATATTGTTTTCTTATTATATAACAGAAAACGCAAATAACTCTTTTATTGTTTATTCATTCTAAAGAACTCCATATCGTTATATAGATATCTAGAAAATACAGTTTAAATCACCTAATTTGCACAAGAAAATCTCGGAGAGAATTAAAAACGATAATCAGCGCCATCTACGTTCAGATTTTCGTAGGCCCGTGTCTAGCCACCGTGACGTCACACCCACACGCCACGCCTGTCCACCATTACAAGAACAATGCCTTGCTGCACTGGAGTTCCACTTCAAAGCTATGCGATTCGATTCTATACGATATTAAAGAATCATCTCTTAGCTTTACAAGAACAGGGTCTTCGACTGATTATCAATGTTGCATACCAAAATATACTTTAATCATAATGGCTCATGCCCGGAGCCAAATAACGCTTCGTCCACTAGGCGTTTTAAGTTTTACCGCAGCTCACGACTGCTAATAGCTCTTGGACGCGTGAGATGTTCTATTGTAACTATCGAGACCTTAGAACTCATAACTCAAGGTGGACATATACGTTGTAGATGTCTATGGGCTCCGGTAACCACTTAACGCCAGATGGGCCGTGAACTTATCCACCCACCTAAGCAATATATAAAAATACAAAAAAAACACGTGAAAAGTTCTTAAGATTCACGGACTGCAATATATTGTAGGTTAAGTTAAAAATGACAAAAGGCCATTCATTGCCTAGGTTTTCTCCTCTCTCTATTTAACAGGGAAGACGATTCTGAAAATTATAAACTGAGTTTCCGCAAACAGGCTTACTTTACTATGTTAGGATCGGACAAATAAATCTCAAAAAATATTTCATTACTAGCTGACCCGGCAGACTTCGTAGTGCCTTTATCGATAAATAAAAGACCTAAACTTTTGTATAAAATAAACCTAAAACAAACAAAAGGAATCCGTCCGACGGGGGACACATCAAAGGAAAAACAAAATTGTTATTTTTATTTCATTCCGAGCATTTTCATATTTATCTACCTTTTAAACCTTCTCCGAACTTCCACAAATGATTCAAGACCAAAATTAGCCAAATCGGTTGAGCCGTTCTCGAGTTTTAGCGAGACTAACGAACAGTAATTCATTTTTATATATATAGATAGATTATTTTCCATCGCGTAACTATCGCAACGCTTGCCCTGTGTCACGCGCATTAATGATTTCTTGACATTATCTGTTTAAATCAAAGTAATTTGCGCTTTATAGGCTCACAATAATAATCAAATTCCTGTATTCGTTTGTGTCATTAATTGTGATTACATTCTTTCATGACCTCGGAATTATAATTGTGTCTAAACAGCAAGATGGGTGTGGCTTCATTCGTACTAAACGTGTTATTAAATCATTAACTAAACTCTATGACTATTTGATGAGTCGTCTTGAATCTATATATTAATGCGTGAAGCAAAAACTTTGTGTCCATTTTTACGAAAATTCCGCGGACGGAGGAGTATGAAATTACCCACACTTATAGAGAATATAGAGAAGGAGTGCAGATTGCTAAGAACTTTTCAAATTATGCATAGAAAATACATTAAATCAATAAATAAACCATTACACATACTACCATATATTTGACACATACACGCATATATATTCTTTTTGTTTATTGTTGTCTGTGGTCAAATTGAGCATATATTAATATTGTATGTCTTTAATATTACTAGTGGTCCCGCAATAGTCGAAATTCGACTATAATTAAGTTAAATTGTAAGTTTGAACATTATTATGGTTCTCTTGTCAAAGACTTTACTTCTTTATTCACAGATTTCGCCAATACTACATTTTAGACAAATAATATTTAAGATAAACAATAGTAACCTATTCTCAATTTGACCTCAGACTTTAAATAATAAAAGTTTGACAATAAACAAAGTATACATGTCTAAGTGCGTGTGTGTGTCAAATAGATGGTAGTGTGTGTAATGTTTTTTTATTGATTTAATGTGTTTTTTATGCATCATTAAAAAAAAGTATTAACATTCTGCACTCCTTCTCTATATTCTCTATAAGTGTGGGAAATACTCCTCCGTCCGCGCAATTTTCATAAAAAGGGTACAAAGTTTTTGCTTCACGTATTAATATATAGATCTGTCTATAGTGACCTTGGCGAAATCTGTGATTAAATGTCGAAGTATGATCTTTGACAATAGAACCATAATAATGTTCAAACTTATAATTCCAATTAATTATGGCCGAATTTCGATTACTGAGGGACCACTAGTGTTAGTAATTGTTTAAGGCTTCTTGTACACCGTAGATACTTAAAGGCGTGGGTCCCGGAGAGCCAAGTGGAAATAGCGTAAATTTGTTTTTACATAGAAGCCACGGAAAACAGCTATATAAGCTACAGTACAATATCAGTATTTAAAAAAAAACGGTATACAGTACTGTTGGCAGGACCTCTTGTGAGTCCGCACGGGTAGGTACTAACACCCTGCCTATTTCTGCCGTGAAGCAGTAATGCGTTTCGGTTGAAGGGTGGGGCAGCCGTTGTAACTATACTGAGACCTTAGAACTTATATTTCAAGGTGGCTGGCGCATTTACGTTGTACATGTCTATGGGCTCCAGTAACTACTTAACGCCAGGTGGGCTGTGAGCTCGTCCACTCATCTAAGCAATAAAAAAATTTGTTTAAAGTGTGTCGGAAATTTCTAGAATAATTTTCGTCTCAATTGAGACGGCTGATTTGAAAGGGTCGTTTACGTTTGATTGTGACGTGAGTCGATCGGGCACGATTTTCAAGAAGCTTTATTGCTGAAGCATTTGGACTCAAACTATTTTGTAGCTGGTGAATATGATCGATTTTCCAAATTATAAATCGATATCATTCTAAACTGATTATAAGGCTGAATTTACAATATCACATCCTTACGGATCCATCATTTGCATTAGACGCCTTCAGCTCTAACACTAGGAGCAGGCTTAGGGTTACCGGTAATAGTAGGTACTCGTCGAACTCGACAAAGAGGTCGACGTGCAACCTAGCCCATACATCAGCCGGCTGAGTTTCTCGACGGATCTTCTCAGCGGGTCGCGATTCGGATCCGGTAGTTGATTCATTTGCAAAGCAGCTGCTCTTGAGTTGTTAGGTCTCCTTCGGAGGCGCTCGGGCAGCTGTTAGCAAATCCCAGCCCTCCTGGCTGAGCCTTTGCTCGCCCACCTGTCCTGGTGAAACTGGAAAGGCCTCCGGGCCACCAGTAATCTTTCAATCATAAAAAAAAACTTACAGTATATCCCAAACTTTTTTTCACTCAGCAACACGCTAACTAAAGTAAATACGGACAAGAAAATCGATTTTTTTTTAAGTTATCCAAAATTAAAAATAACAAGTCTGCTATAAATACGCCCAGAAAAGGTCAAGTTCACCTTTGACCCTTTAAGTTTGGTTGCAGAAATTATTTATCTATTAGACATACTAATTAAGTTATCATGAAATTGGATTCAAAACTACTGGCATAGAACATTAGCTTGTTATTGAGAAATTGATAATTGTCAAAAAGACTAACCGATTAACTGGAAAAATTTCACAAACGTCATAGGCCGATGAATATACTTACAACACTTTCATTATCTTGCCTTAATAAGTGTGAATTGTGGAGAGTACTTAAAGGTAAGCAGTACCGTATGCTTGTCTGCCTATAAAGGTAATAAAAAAAGTAACCAAGATTACATGCATAAAAGCAATACTGTTTTTTTTTAATGTCGATTTTCCAATAAAGCAAATGTCTATTCATTAATTATTGAAGTTAGTTAATATAATAAAACGAATTCGGAATTAGTACTACATTGTTCCATCTTTCCTTATCTTCATATCAACAATAGCTGAAGAGTTAAAAAAATCCGTTTAAAACAATACGTTCAAAATAACTAAGTCCTTAATAATCCTTATTTCGCTGGACCTCTTTGGAATTGGCTGAGTATACTTTGACATTAAGATACTTTGACATTTGACAGTAATAACGTCACCACGACTTCCGAGTTTGAAAAAAAATTTATTAATTAAAACTAGGAACGGCAAAAATCATTGGCAAGCACGATTTTCGAATATTTTTTTAGAACGGTCGGTCGCCAAGTGCCATCTGTTATATGAATTACTGAACTAAGGACATTTTCATTTATTCTAAGATGAATCGAAACATTTATTGAGATATCTTTTATTGTTTTTTAATACAAATATTTCTTTATTATTTACATGTAATTATAATAAGAGTGCGACTAAACAGACAAAAGATTACTTAACTAAAAACATTACTAAAAAATATTGATGTTGTGTAATGTTTGTGTGCTAATTTTTCTATTAAAATAACTAAGTACCATCACCATTGTATAATGGTATAAGTAAAAAACATAACAAAAACTATAGGTAATACCAGAACTGATTCGATTTAATAAAAGCAAACCCGACACGCTATAANAAGAGTGCGGCTAAACAGACAAAAGATTACTTAACTAAAAACATTACTAAAAAATATTGATGTTGTGTAATGTTTGTGTGCTAATTTTTCTATTAAAATAACTAAGTACCATCACCATTGTATAATGGTATAAGTAAAAAACATAACAAAAACTATAGGTAATACCAGAACTGATTCGATTTAATAAAAGCAAACCCGACACGCTATAAAGTCTAAAAAAATAATAATTTGATTTCAGTAATAGTAAAAACCACAAATGCTATTTAATTGTAAGTAATTTTCTTCGTAAAACATATTTTCTAAATGCAATATTTTCGAAATTGCAAGAATTCAATGTAATTCAGCTTGAGGGTTTGGCTCTTAGTCCGCCATCTGTCGTGGGGTAGCAAAACAACAGTTTCCCTCCTCGGAAAATATTCACGGACTTCTTGAGAACCTCTCAAATTTCGATACGAACCCTCCCAATAAGTTATTCAAAAACACAAAACTAAAACATTTTTTTAGGCACCAAAAACGAATGGACATTAAATACTTCAAATAATAATATCAATAAGCATTAATTGTTTTTTTTTTTAGTTCCTTATCCGATTTAGAGTTCCGCCCACGCCGTATACGAGACGGTAGAAATAAAAAGTTTACATTTTCCCGTACGTTTTCTCGATTTTAGGTAAAAGAGGAAAAACTTGAATAGCATTAACACCGTTGGCTAGCCCCACGCGCCAGGCCCCGCCTGGAACGAAAAAAAAAACGCAATCAGTCAAGAGGCGTCACGAAAAGAAATCCGAAAAAAAACTTCACGCGAAACAGAGCTATGCGTAACGTGCGAGTGCGAGCGAGACGAATGTCATTAAGAAAAAATCACAAAGAAACGGATTCTTTTTCATTTCCTCCCTTACTAATAGCGGCTTAGAAAAAAACGGGGAGAGCTATCCGTCCCGCTTCGGCGTGCAGGGGCAGGATGGAAACGGGGTCGGTCGAGCGAGAGGGGCGAACACCCTGCGGCGTCCTTAGCGCCCTTTTAATAGTTGTTATGTCGGCCGTGGTCCGAGCGGTCCGCGATGCGTTTTTGGGGAAATCGAGTCCGAGTGTCCGGCGGGGCGCGGGGGCCGGGGCGCCGCACACGGGCTCCGTCGGTCGCCGGCCGCGCCGTCTTTTCCTTGACCGGACGCATTTTTCCGCGGAAAAAACGCGGGGCGCGTGCGCCCGGCGCCGGTGGGGATGTTCTTGGCCGCGTCTAAGGCGGCGGGGGCGGCGCCGCGTCTTGCTAGTTGGACCGGCGTCTTCGGCAGGCGCGCGCGTCCGCCCCACCCCGCAAGAAAGCGTCGCGACGCTCAAGTTTTCCACCAAGAAGTTAGTCGTCGCCCGCCCGCGTCTCAAGGAGGTCTCGCTTCCGCTTTCCTCGGCCTGACCTTCGCTTTTCCGGGGGTGACGTGACGCGAACTCTTTGAAAAAAAAAAAGTTTTCGAACCGCGCGCGAACGTTCCGAAGTTACAGGCCGCACGTTGTTTGCAGGTCCGCGGAGACACCGGGCTGCAGCAGTGATACCGCGAGAGATCGCATGTCCTCGTCGTGACCATACGTCCGAAACTGGAATTAATGTTGAAATACTTCAATGAGAACATATCCCTAGCGCTGCAGGAGAGGTACAGGGACCTCCATGAGTATCGGAAGACGGAAGCGGTAGAGGAGGGTTCACCGAGGGAGGCCAAAGTACCGAAAATAGCGGAGGAAGGCGAACAGGTCGGCGGCGAGGGCGCCTTTGAGCCGAGCCCTGCGCCGCCGTACGGTCGCCTGCTGGAGCCTCCCAAGGAGGAGGACAGCTTCGTCGCCAGCTGGTTGCAGAACTCGTTCAAGATGACAGCAGCCGAAGCTAGTGGCGAGGCAGCCGCGGCTGGCAGCGCGCTGGACCTCAGAGCCGCGCCGCTGTCTCTCCACATCCCGACCTTGCAGCCGCCTGAGCCGCAGCGCTTCAAGATGCAAGACTTCTGGAGTCGCAGCCGGCCAGCCTCCCCACACGAACCCATGGAGGCCCACAACCAGCCAGGCCCGGCGCCACCGACCCCACAGCCGCCAGCCACTCCAGACCACAAGATGATCACTGAAAAATTAGTCAACGAAATACAGGTGAGTGATTAATTTATTTACAAAAAAAATACGCGCAATTTTTCTCCTACAAGTCTGTTCTAAATCTAGAAATATGTTAAAAATATAGTTAGCAAAAAAACTACAATGAAATAGGAATAAAAAAATTAAAGATTATATCACATAATCATATTGTTACGATATTATTCAATTAACGAACGCAACTTGTAATTGGTGAAAAGTGTTAATTGGATCCCGACGAAGCTTATAATTTTCTTTACGAGTTTTTCTTGTTCCGTCGGCGAAAAGACGCGCGGAAGAGTTTCAAACTTACCTGAATTTTAACTTTAGGTCTGCTAACGTTTTCCTCAATACTTCAAAAATCGGACATATAAATAGGCATCAAAACTTGTAGAAACAAAAAAAAATTATGACGTCACAATTGAACGCGCCAATCACTATTAAACTCCTCGGAAATGTTTGTGATTCAAATAAAAATCGAACGTCTGTTCCGCTGTAAGATATTCGTTGAACTGACCTCAGAAAAATCAAAAAAGGTCTCACAGAACACGTTCGAAATTCAAATGATCCCTTCTTCCTTAAAAAAAAAGATACACGTCGGGCAACATATTGCGCGTCTTTTGATGAACCAAGGAAAGGGTTGCGGGGCCGCTGCTTGAAACTTGTTATTAAATCGTTTTTGTCCTCGGCTCGCATCCGGTTTCGAAAAACGAATATTTAAATTACAATAATCTGTGATAATTCTATTATACGGATATTAGGCTGTGATCAACTTGTCTTCGGTTTGTTTTTTTAATGCGACAAATGTTTGTTTTGGCCATATGTCTTATTAACGGGTTCGATTACCTTTCCTTTAAATTTCGAACTTTTATTACACGTTCCGTTTTCGATTAGGCTGTTATGTAACCGTTTTGTTATTACCGATTATTATGATAAATCTAAATGAACGAATTACAGTTTTATTGTGACGAAATTTTAGTGCGCCAAGACGATTAAACGTCATCTCATTATTTATAACATGTTATTATTTGGAAGATTACTTTGACAAAAAAATTGTTTAGTCTCGATCATGATAAATTTTAATGATGACATGGTAAAGAATAGTCAAAACTCCTTGCGCGTAGAAAACTTTATAAATCGGATTCTAAGCCGACTATTGCCTTTGGATTCGTAATTCGAATGAAAGTTTTAAAACAAAAACAAAAAAAAACGGTTAAAGAACATTCCATTTTAAATTAGTTTCGGATACCGCTCACCTTGCATTTGTCTATTTCCCACGGCAAGGATTAGGGGAAGCGGAATTGTGATTTCAAATATTTTTTATTAATTTTTTTTTCTACCGCTCTTTTGTTTCACGAAGGGGTGTTGACAGTTCGTTACAGCGGATCCCGTTCTCGTTTCAAACATATTTTTTTGTTTTAAAATTGTCAAGTTTGAATTTCGAACCGGTTCTATTTCCCGGTTTCAATTCTTATTCATTCGGAATATTATAATTTTTTTTTCGTGTTGGCGAATTTAACGGTTCGAAGCTATGTTGCAGTTTTGTGGTTTTTTTTTCACTGCCTCGTAACGCCTAGTTAAATTTTGTTTTGATTTATTAATATTGTTCTTTGTTACGTTCTCGAGAGTTCGTTTTGCGAGTTCAAGTACGCTAAACGAATTTATGATTAAAACCCCAATTAATTATTTAACTTTGTTTTTTTTGTTTGCAAAGAATTATACCAAGCGCACTTATGTACATACATATGTCTAATCTACAGCTTTATAACTATTTACGGAAACCAGTGTAGTCCACCGTAACTTAGTCGGGGCTTGTAGATTTAAGCACTTTTTTCTAGAAGGATTAAATGTCCATTTATAATAAATCTCAGAGTCGGTAAAACGCTATTTTAACCTTTATAATACGATTACGTAGATACCAAATTAACGACCTTTCACTGGCGTTAGGACGTCTTGTGAGTCCGCACGGCTACCACTAGCCTGCCTATTTCTGCCGTAAAGCAGCAATGCGCTTCGGTTTGAAGGGTCGGGCAGCCGTTGTTACTGTAAAAACTGAGACCTTCGAACTCATGTCCCGCGGTGGGCGGCACTTACATTTCAGATGTCTATGGGCTCCGGTAACGACTTAGCACCAGGTGGACCGTGAGTTCGTCCAGTCGTCTAAGCAAAAAAAAAAAGAAAAGAAAACTTGATCTGCCCGCAATGGTTACCAAGTTATCGTGTTCTATAGGATGTTTAGCGTACTTGTGTCGAGTGATGCGATCATACCGGCGTTTAAATCTCAGCTAGCTAGGTAGCGGATTGGCTCTGCCCCAGGCATTGCTGAAGTCCATGGGCGACGGTAGCCGCTCACCATCAGCATGGGCCGTATGCTCGTCTATATACAAGGGCAATAAAAAAAGAAGCTACCAATTGATCTAAGGAAATAAGTACTTGACATATTTTCACGGACGACTTCCAAGACAGGCAGAAACTATGTGGAATTAAAAACAATTAGATTCTATTGTAAACCCAGATGGGTAGTTGCCATCATACTGCTTGGTTCTCTAACTAAGCTGATACGGTTCTATTTGAGGGCTGCTGTTATACAATAAATATGACTTCACTGCTTATCACTAAATGACCTGTGAGCTCGTAAAACAATCATGAAATGAAATCGATGTATATGTGTTTAATAATCTTGCGTTTTTTTGCACGCTTCTCCGCCTCTGTCCACGGTCAGCAGCAACAGTCGCCGTCAGCTGATTCTACGATGAGCGAGAGATCGCTTGTTCCGTTTGCACTGGTAATTAGATATATATTATTTTACTTTTTTTGTAAATATTCTATATGAATATCTAAAACGGCTCAATGCCCGAGGCGGATATCGATTATTAAGGTACTAGCTGATACTTGTGGCTTTACCCGCGTGCTTAAAGAAATTGCCAATGTGATTTCCGCTGGCAATGAATTGTATGTTTGGGATAAAACGTAGCCTATGTCTTAACACTATCAACGACACCAAAGCACGTAATTACGGATCCTCCTGATCCATTAACGGTGCTTTTAGGCACCACAAGCACCGGTCACCGTCCTTGTCGAACCCGTCGCTTGCGATGAAGACCTCGACGAGCGCATTAACCCATAGACACAGTCCACTGAGTTTCTCGCCGGATCTTCTCAGTGGGTTGCGTTTCCGATCCGGTGGTAGATTCTGCAAAGCACTGCTGAGTGTGCACCCTAGCAAGAGCTAGGGTCAGTGTTAGCAACACTCCGGTTTGAGCCCCGTGAGCTCACCTATACACGTTAGGGTGAAGCTGAAATAGCCTCTCAAGGCTATCAGCATAGGTGGGGAAAAAAAAAACAACGGAAAGAAGGACAAATACACTCTCTCATTGATAGTGTGGATATATGCATCTAATACGGGTTGATGACGTCACTAGTGGTGAACCGTCACCGTCGCTCACAGATATGACCGCACAAATAACGTCTGGGAATGCTCTGTGACGAAACAGAGCTTCCAAGGTGTGGAGCTACGGGAATAAAGACGCTTACATTCCAATATCCAGAACACACACTTCAAACGGATTCTCTTACGTTTTGCTCGGTAAAGAAAAACTAGGTATTTAGTTATACATTAGCTTAAAAAGGATACTAATAATAGTTTGTTTGTGTGTCTGTATGTCCAGCCCCAACAACAGTCGCCAACGACGGATGGGGCGCCGCTCGGAGACCGCGCCGCCATGTTGCCGTTCGCTTTGGTAAATTTCCTCAATAGCCTGAATATCGATGTAATTATTGTTTTATTTCAATTCTATCACTTCACTTCTCGCTTCCGTTACGGTCATTTGGAAATAGTCGAAAAACGATCCCAGATTTTTTTTTAACTAATCGTGGCATTGTAGTATCAAATTTAAAAAAAGAATCTGGTTCTCAATTAGATTCTAATTTGATTCGTTTGAAGATTTGAATAAGGAATACCTTTTTTGGACGCACGAGAAACTAACGAAAACTTTTTCTATTTTCAAAATACCGTAACTTTTTTTTTTAGTAAAATGGATTCTGCCTGTTTTTTTTTGGTAGAACCTAAAAACGATTTGAGAATAGCTTTATGTAACATTTATGACTCTGATTATATAATATTTTTTTTATTGTACTGATGGACGAACGAAATCACAGCCAACCCGCTGTAAGCGGTTGCCTGAGATCATAATCATCAACTTGGGAAAGTTAATGAAACTGAGCATTATTTTTTAAAGTCAATTGAGTATTAAAACTACCATTAATGACTTAACATCTCAATAATTAAGAAAACTTTTCTGATTTCTCACTCTTTGGAACTGAAATAATAGAATGGTTGGCGGTTTTTGATAATTTACAAAATATTTATTATTACGTTAAGATTAAAAAGAAACAGGCAGAACTTGTTTGACTTTATTCTAGACATAGAATTCATAGACTTGGCCACTTCTCTTAAGATCTTCTTGATTGCAAGTAATGCTCATAGAACAATATGAAATGAATGAAAAATTTCCATATTTTTTTTTCAAATTAAAGGAACGTATTTTTATGTATCCAGTAGATTTTAATAGAAGCTTCACTGTGACTAGCGTTTACTGTAGAGAGAGCATCTATATATTGTATAATTTTACATATGTACTAAAAGTACTAAATTTTCAAAATGGCCTACACCATTATGGTCGCGTTTGACATTTAAGTCGCCGAATGCGACGAAGGATTTGACGTGCTACTTAACTAACAGGCAGAACGCGCGGAGTTCTTTGCCGGATCTCCTTAGTGGGTCGCGATTCCGATCCGGTAGTAGATTCAATGAAGCACTGCTCTTGCTTGGGCAAATATTAGCAAAACCTCTCTGGTTGAGCTCATCTACCAAGCCGAGCGTAGTTGGAATAGTACCATAGGATACCAGCGACTAAGTAGGAAAAAAATAATTACATTCAATTAAAAAAAAAAGTTTTAACAATTACGTTAAAAACATCTAAAAGAACATAAACATAAAGGGTACACAACATCTCTCGTAAAATTATAATTGAATTCACTTAAACAATAATTGGATTACCGAAATTCAATTATTTTCAAAATTAACATTCAAAAATACCTTTGGTAATTTTAATTTTTTTTAAACATAACAAAAATTATCGCTTTCAACCTTTTGGAAACTAAGTTTTAAAAGAGAATTGTTACCTTTTGAATAATAACGTGAATATTTCGAATGAAAAGAACAAAGGATACGTTTAAATACGTTCTTAATTTAAATCTATATAGTTTCAAAATTTAAAATCGTAACTAAATGCTCGTTAGTCGTTCGAAAGTCGATCGTGACGCGTTTGTTTTGTCTCACAGCAACAAGCGAGATCCGGACAGAGCATTAGCGAGAGAACGCTGGAGGAATGCTGGTCGACACTTCAGCGAGTGAGTTGGCATCTGTTTCAATGCGTATTGTTATCTTCCAAGAGTAGGGGTCGCGTTGTCGCCATTTTCATTGACGTTCCTAATTCAATTTTGAATGATCCTATGTTTTTTATTTTTTTATTTTGTAAACATTAAATTTTATTTTCCTAAAATCCGTTTATTAATTTTTTGCGTGAATTTGAAATCGTCATAAAAAATCGTTACAGCGCGAACTCTAAAAGGGGTATTTATTAAGTTAACTATTCATTTTGAAGGTGAGTTCAAACTTTTTCAACTTAATCTAGCTTTAAGGTGTGAATGCAAATGTTTTATCGCGATATCACAGCCGATGGGCGGCAAAGGAAACGCCATTGTAAAGCCTAGGTTATTTTTTTTTCTTTATGAATATTCATCTGTAGGAAATGTAGCGCAAATAGATTTCGTATTCCGATTAAACGCCTCGAGCGATGAGAATTTGTTTTAATGTTACTTTTTGCCTTCATCGCAACCGTGACCATCTGCTTACAAGGTGGTGTATGATCCAGGAAGCGTATGCCTTCATTCGAGGTGCATCTGCTTTTACTGAGACAGTTACTTTGAATCGTTTTATGGAGAAATAATTTCGCCAAGGAATGTATGTATTAAGTACTGACATTTTTAATGCTATGCTCGCGTTACGTACTCAAAATTATTTGTATATATAAGCAATTGGAATGGAAATATTCTGTTTAATCTAAAAAAACTATTATCTATATCTATATATATATATAAATGAATTGCTGTTCGTTAGTCTCGCTAAAACTCGATAACGGCTGGACCGATTTGGCTAATTTTGGTATCAAATTATTTGTGGAAGTCCAGAGAAGGTTTAAAAGGTAGATAAATGAATAAAAATGCTCGGAATTATAATAAATAAAAATAATAATTTTGTTTTCCCTTTGATGTGTCGCCGTCGGACGGATTCCTTTTGTTTGTTTTAAGTTTATTTTATACAAAAGCTTAGGTCTTTTATTTATCGATTGAGGCACTACGAAGTCTGCCGGGTCAGCTATTTTAGTGTAATATATTTTTTATTATTAATTTAAATTTAATTTCGTTATTTCGATAACATAGAAGTTCTTAAACTCAATAGGTTTATTTTAACTTTCAATTGATCTTATCATCAAGATTATTAATGATAGATACATTACGTTGCGTCAGTTAGGTAATATTTAAAAAAAAGGCTATAATATGAAGAAACTAACATTACAATCGAAGAAAGACAGGTGGGTGTTCGAAATTTAAAAAATAAATACAACCGACGCCCATCGCGTTACGACGGATGGAACAACAATTTAAAATAAAAAAATAAAAAAATCGCAACGTACACAAGATTTGTACTTGATCTTTTCAAAACAGAGTTCGATGGAGTCGATGTCATTAATAAATTAAAATAGTTTTGTTTTATATAAAAAAAAATACGCATATTAAAAATGAATAACTTTGTCAGAAATAGCCTAGTGTTTTAAGTTACTTTTATGAGCGTTATTTAAGAGCCTCTTGTGAATACCACGACCCTGCCTATTTCTGCCGTGAAGCAGTAGACAGAAACTTGAAGGGCGGGGCAGCCGTTGTAACTATACTGAGACCTTAGAACTCATATCTCAAGCTGGGTGGCGGCATTTACGTTGTAGATGTCTACGGGCTCCGGTAACCACTTAATACCAAGTGGGCTGTGAGCTCGTCCTCCCATCTATACAAAATATAAAAAATAAAAAAAATTAGAAATTGCATACACAAAAATCGGTGCACGAAAAATAGGTATTAGTAGTGTTATTTTGGTCTAGTTCGAAGTCAACTTGAGCGAAAGTTTCTTACTACATACTTTAACCGTGAATGACAAACAAACTGCTACACACTACATGATTAAATAGATATCCTTGTTTACACATTTTGAGGCACCCACGCAAAAATAAAAATAAGAAAAAAAAAACATTAGGATCTTCTCCACGAGGCCGATGTTCCAAACACAAAAGGCACGATTCAAAATTCGAATGTACATTTAAAAAAAAAAAACTACAACATTTGCATGTCGATCTGCAATGAATTTATAGTTATTGCGAAGAGATTTATTATTGCACCGCTTTTACGAAAAAATCACAAACAAAAATGGACGATAGCCCAATTTGAAATTCAGATGTAGGGTGNGGATCTTCTCCACGAGGCCGATGTTCCAAACACAAAAGGCACGATTCAAAATTCGAATGTACATTTAAAAAAAAAAAACTACAACATTTGCATGTCGATCTGCAATGAATTTATAGTTATTGCGAAGAGATTTATTATTGCACCGCTTTTACGAAAAAATCACAAACAAAAATGGACGATAGCCCAATTTGAAATTCAGATGTAGGGTGTTTTTACTCGAATAAAAGATAATATACACTGGTTACACTGCAAACGAAAATTTACAGTAATACCAACCACATTAAGTTGATATTCCAATCGCATTTGAAAGTACTGATAAGAGTTCATACTGACGCAGCAAAACGTTGTTCCCTTTTTAAAAATGAGACGACTTTTGACGTTCAAGACATGTGTTGGTACTTTTTTTTTTCTTGTGTTTTTTTTTTCTTTCTCGTAAAAGTATATCAAAAGTATTTTAAGCGATGCGGCCTCTTTTAATGTATATACTTTTTACGTCGAGACGGGAACGTGTGTCGTGTTGGTCAATGTCAATTTTGAATTTAGAACCGTCTTATTTAAATTTGACAGATCGACTTTTTTTTATTTTTTTAATTAATACAGACTATGTATATACTGGTCGTTTTGCCAGTCTTTAAATATAATTTAAAATGGGCAATTGCTTTTTTTAATATATTATGTGAAACAAAAGCAGGCGCAGATTTTTTTCAAACGCAATATATGTACATCTGTTTCTCTAGTAAATCATTGTGATGTTAATTTTGGTTAGTAGCTGGCTTTACCATCCGTGATCGTAAAGTTAAAAGTCCAATCATATTTGCTGAAACACATTTTTTAATTACTAAAAAGACATCTTGTTAGAAACTGTTCTTAATGACTTTTTTCAAGTCGAAGGGGTGGGGGGTGCGGGGCGCTCGGTAATTATGAAAAGTGTCCAACTAGGGTGGAAAAATATGAGCCGAGAACGTTTAGGAGATACCCGGTTCTTTTTTTTCAACTCCCTTTTTTGACCGGTTAACGAGCCAGAGGCTTTTAAAGTTAATAGGTTCGGAAAGCTTTTGATATGCTTTAAGTGAGTTCTAGATTTTTCTTAAATGGAGATGAAATATATGCTATAATATAAAACAGTATTTCATCTTTTCGTTTTACTAAATGGATAGTAGAGCTCGCGGCTCACCTGGTCTTAAGTCGTCACAGGAGTCCAAAGAAAACCTAACGCGAATGCCACCGTAAAGTATGAGGTCTGTCTCAAATCTTATAACAGTTATGCTATACACGTGGTAGTAATAGGCAGGAATATAATGCCGGCACGTATGGACACACAATACGCATCATCACCAGAAAACGGTGCTCTACGAGTCAATCATCTATATGAAGACTTTGGATAGAGTTCGTCGAACCCATAATAATAGTTTTAAATAAAATCGGGTGAGGAAAACAGTGTGTTCATCAAGGTCAAGCAACGTTAGGCGTGGTCAGCATTTGGATGGGTGAATATTTTCTTACGAATGTGAAATTATGAATATAATTTTAAATGTGGAACGCGAGTTATATATTAAATAGATTTTTCTGTTTTCATTGCCCTTGTAGGTAGACAAGCATACGGCCCACCTGATGGTGAGTGGTTATCATCGCCCATGGACATCGGCAATGCCAGGGGCGGAGCCAAGCCGCTGCCTACCGATTTCTTTGTATAGGATAACACTGTTCTATTTAATATAGATCATTTAACGAACTTGTTGAATTTCCAAGCGAAATAGCACGACTGTACAGATGTTGACTGTGTCATGTCGAAAAACCAGAGAGTCGAATTCAGAGGGCTAATTTTTTTTGTTTTTTTCATTAACATCTAAGTCTGTACACACGTACCTAGCCTTGATTCCCGCAAAGAACCAAAGGGGAATGGGGGTGACTGTAAATCAGCGCTGTTCATTTTATCTACTTGGTTAGATGGGTGGACGAGCTCACAGCCCACCTAGTGTTAAGTGGTTACTGGAGCCCATAGACATCTACAACGTAAATGCGCCACCCACCTTGGGATATAAGTTACAACGTCAAGTATAGTTACAACAGCTGCCCCGCCCTTTAAACCGAAACGCATTACTGCTTCACGGCAGAAATAGGCCTATAGGTGGTACCTACCCGTGCGGACTCACAAGAGGTCCTGCCACCAGTAAAAAACCAACTCTCTCCTTTTGCCTTTTTCTTTTTTTCGTTTCTTTTAATTTATATTTTATTTTATTTATTGTGAAAGGCAATAAATTATTTTATTATTACTATGCGTCCAATGCGTCCATAGTTGGGATACGTCAAATGATTTAAAAATAGACTTTCCATTACATTCCTTCTAATTAAATTATTATCGAGTTTCAAAAGCCTTAGATGTTCCAAGTTATCAGTTACAGAGTCAAGGTCAAGTGTGTCGCGTAACGCATAAGTCACGAACGGAACCTTCATTTTTTCAAGTCGATCAAATAAAACCGAAGCGAAGTTCCGCATTTTTCCTCATCTCAATCTCATTTCTCCTCTTAATCTCCCTCGATCTCAACCCGTAACTCATCCCGGTGAGGTTTTTTAGAGTAACCCGGAAAATTTATATCGCAATTAGCGGTGGGACACTTTTAACTGGGTACATTATTAGAAAAGTTTGTTGGGCGTTTACGAGAAAAATGAAGGCGGAGCGTTACGCGAATGAAAAGTGAAGCTGACGCTGGCTTCAAATGTTACAGCCTCGATTTGTCGTCATCTCTATCTATACTAATCTATAATTCTATAACTATACTATCTATACTTAATATTATAAAAAGGAAAGATTTGTTTGTTTGTTTGTATTGAATAGGCTCCGAAACTACTGAACCGATTTGAAAAATTATTTCACTGTTTGGAAGCTACACTATACTCGAGTGACATAGGCTAAATCTAAAAAAAAATACCTAAAATATTATTTACATCGTGTGCCCTACGAAAACTATTGGTGATAGAATAAAATAAGGTACTACGACTTTGTAGAACACATTATTAATTACAAAAAGTGTCGCGACAACATATGTCTCACTATTGTAGTTATGCCGCAATAAGTGTTCTTTTACTTAAAAAAATAAAACAACGTCAAATATCGTTGAAATTTTTGTTAAAGGCCCGAGAGGAACCGGAGCGGGCCGCTAGTCTCAAATAAGTTAATGCGTGACTGTTTGTTCACTGAAAAATATATTTATTAATCGATATAGTGGCTGGCGTATGCTTCGGAAAACGGAACAAATATCAAGCCCACAAATGTTCTTAGACAAAGTAAAATCCTTCAGTTGAGATAATCACATTTTTCACACGAGTTATTTTACCTTAACCCCTATGTTTTTGGTTGAGTCGCTGCTAACTTGCATACGTGTCAATAGTCAAATCTATACTACCTAATATCTACAGTGGTTTTTACGGATGTTCCGTTATAACTACTGAACCATGCATCCGATTGACTTGAAACTTGGTATCCATGTAGAAAATACATGTACTTAATGGATAGGCTAATATTTGTATGAGTGTTGGACTCCCTAATAATAATGACAATAAATAATTATGTTAATTTCAAATGCCCAGCGAAGCGGACGGGTCCAACTAGTAGTCTATATATTAAGTCATAGTTAAATTTCGTTATATTTTTACCATAGAACGGTAACATGACATTTTAACAGCAATATTAACAAAGATAACTCAGACTCTAATTAAAGAATAATCTAGATTCTAGACGGACAATCGGGCGTGCTCTTTTACTAAGTACAAAATGTTTGGTTGTGGTATGTATCCATTGAATTGACTTTTTTTAAGTGGAAAACTTTGGACTTTTTTATTACTGGTGGTAGGACCTCTTGTGAGTCCGCACGGGTGGGTGCCACCATCCTGCCTATTTCTACCGTGAAGCAGTAATGCGTTTCGGTTTGAAGGGTGGGGCAGCCGTTGTAACTATACTGAGACCTTAGAACTGATATCTCAAGGTGGGTGGCGCATTTACGTCGTAGATGTCTATGGGCTCCAGTAACCACTTAACACCAGGTGGGCTGTGAGCTCATCCACCTATCTAAGCAATAAAAAAAAGGAAAGTATATTCTTGAGCATAGCATCCATATTTAGAAAAGTCTGCCTCACTTTGTTTCTTGCGAACGCTCCTCAACAGTCGAAACTTGTAAAAACATGACATTTTTACGCGTTTTCGGACACCTGCCCCGTCGTTTTAAAACCTATGAATTTTTGATAAGTGAAATATTGTTTTTTACGAGTTCCTCGCGTTTTCGAGTTTGTGAATTGCAGAGCAACGTCAGTCTGTAATTACGAAGGTAAAAGTTTCATAAATTTTAGGCAGAGCATACACAGTAATATTATAAATGTGGTTTATTGCCTTCATGTGGCAAACTAGAAATCTAGTAAAAGCAATATTAATGACCATATTCAACTCTAATTGCTCATTCTAAGACGGCAAAAAAGAAATCTCATAAAAGCAATTGAAATCGTCGTGGCCTAAAGGATAAGACGTCGACGTGTTCGAATCTCAGGCGGGTCCTAATTTTTAGAATGTTTCAAATGTTCACGTTTGACTTCCGCGGTGAAGGAATAACATCGTGTAATAAAAATCAAACCCGCAAAATTGTAATTTGCGTAATTACTGGTGGTAGGACCTCTTGAGAGTCCGCGCGGGTAGGTACCACCACCCTGCCTATTTCTGCCGTGAAGCAGTAATCCGTTTCAGTTTGAAGGGTGGGGCAGCTGTTGTAACTATACCTGAGACCTTAGAACTTATGTCTCAAAGTGGGTGGCACATTTACGTTGTAGATGTCTATGGGCTCCAGTAACCACTTAACACCAGGTGGGCTGTGAGCTCGTCCACCCAACTAAAACATAAAAAAAGCCTAAATTTGATTCTGACAGGCCATTCTAAATTCTAAATATTCCATAAAAACTGCACTTAAAATGACACCACAAAAATATCACGTACAAGTGGTAAATTTCAAAGCTCATTACACTCCCAATATTTAAATTCTAGCTATACAAAATGCAAATTCCTTATAAAATACGTCCCAATTAAACTTCTGTCTGGGGAAAGGTCAAAGGACTTATGGTGACGCTCCCAACAGCATACACAGGAATACAAGAGCACACCGCGCCCTGGGTCCACTCGAATCAGAGAAAAACTCGACAAAAATTAGATTTCTTCGGGACAACAACGATTCAACCGTCTTGATACTTGTATAATTAAATTTGAAAATATTTATGAACGAGTCCTCTGGAGCTGTTTTTAGTTTTCGTGTCGCGAAAGAGATTTTCATTCCGGAAAACTAAATAAATAAATATTTACTAACAATCACGCCACGTTAACTGGTCCCGTGCTAAGTTCGTAAAGAACCTGTGCTACAGGTACCAGATAACGGAAATAAATGTAAGATTTTTATTATACACATACATATTTTTAATATCCATCCATAACCATGGAAAAGACATTTTATATTTATCATACAAATATCTTCCCTTGGTGGTATTCGAACCCGCGACCCCCTTGTGTAGTGACTATGTCACTTACAACTAAACCAGACGGCCGTTGAAGTTAATGAACTAATGTTGTTGTAATTAAAGTAAACATTTGTGATTTAGTTTGTCCAGTGGTTTTTTTGTATTCGATTTTGATTAGCCGTTAATTTCCTAAGTCGATATTTATTTATTTAGTTGCACCAAACAGTGATCATCCACATACAAACCATTAATAAATTAATAATAAGTACATGACAGATGTCACTTCAATTACAGGTGCAATCGATAGTGCAATAGTTGATATACAAAATAATAATAATAATTTATGATAATATGATAATCGCTTATCAATGTAAACCTCATAACGATTGATTCCAAGGCTTATATTGTTTTTTTTTTACCACACGTCTATAAAATAAAGAATAAATATAACAAAATTCAATGAGACGTGTTGATAAGATTTTCGCTTTTTTTAGTTCACAGCTCACAGCCCCTTAGCATTTTAACTGTTCAACTGTTCATAAGCTAAGCTCATCATCATCACAATCATAGTTTTCGGCTAGCAAAACAGTTAATTCGAGTTTTTTTTCCTAGATGTGTGGACGAGCTCACAGCCCACCTGATGTTAAGTGGTTACTGGAGCCCATAGACATCTACAACGTAAATGCGCTACCCACCTTGATATACAAAGCTCTAAAGTCTCAGTATAGTTACAAAGGCTACCCCGCCCTTCAAACCGAAACGCATTACTGCTTCACGACAGAAATAGGCGGAGTGGTGGTACCTACGCGTGCGGACTCACAATAGGTCCTACCACCAGTGATATTCGATAACGCGTTAACAAAAAACATATTGATGTTAATTTTTATGTCAAGTATCAAAACCATTTGGTCGTCCTTCGTTCGGGAGCTAATGGCTCGTGCTCAGTAAAAAAGGCGACGACGCCGGTTGAAGATAAAAATTAGCTGAAATTAAAAGAGGCTAACGAACGCTATTCTTGGCCGCCGACTCCGCGACATCAGAGGACGCCTTTTCAAACACTTCTACTTAATTTTCTCGGTAATGTTTTTTTTTTTTGCATGGACGGAGCAAGTTATTATGAATTTTAAGTGCCAGTAAAAGTAGATTTGAATTTCGTTTAGTTTTTTTTTTTAATGTAAATTATCATTATAATATATGATTCGTCAGCGGTCACTGAAGTTATTAGCGGGTCGTATCGCAGAGGATTTTTTGGCAAAAATTTTTTTTACTAAAACCACGGAATATATTTTTGTGTCATTTGTGTTGAGTGATTTCACTCATTTGGGTTCTCTTCTCTATATTCTCTACTAGCGGCCCGCTCCGGCTCCGCTCAGGTTTTAAATAAAATAACACTTATTTGAGGCATATCTATAATTGTTGACATGAGCTGTCACGACACTTTTTGTAAATAATAATGTGTTTTACAAAGTCGTAGTACATTATTTTATTCTATCATCAATAGTTTTCGCAGGGCACGCGCTGTAAAGAATATTTTAGGTAATTTTTTAATACCTTGGGTTACATTATTAGAGTTTTAGTAAGGATCCCTAATTTTTTTCAAAAAATATTATGGCCTATGTCACTCGGGAATAGTGTAGCTTCCAAACAGTGAAAGAATTTTCAAATCAGTTCAGTAGTTTCGGAGCCTATTTAATACGAACAAACAAATAAATCTTTCCTCTTTATGATATTACTATAGAAGTATAGATAAGTGTGGGAAATTCCATACTCCTCCGTCCGCGCAATTTTCGTAAAAAGGGATACAAAGTTTTGGCTTCACGTATTAATATATAGATTTTTAGAATTCATCATTTAGCTGTATACACTAAAACGCGCTGTGAACTCCCACGGATACACACCACTGCTTACTTCTGCAGCGGTGCGAATAACAATTCTTATTTCGGTAACAACTTAACCTATAACAAAACTGAGTGAATAAGGCACACAAAACGGCCAAGTCGCTAAAAACCAGTTACATAATAAGCCGGTTAAGTCGCAGCGACATTGTACAATAATCGAGCGACGACAATATCGCCAACCTCTCATTAGGCTAACCTATCATTTTCACTGCACTGTTGGACTCGGAGTAAAAAGACCCGGGTCTTTCTACGTCCTAGGAACCCTACGCAAATAAAACACCTGTTATTAATTCGTTTCACGGTTTTCTGTTACTAATTGCATTTCGATTTTTGCATTGTTGCTTCAATGTTGTCGGGTTTTTTTTTTTGTTTCGATTATTTGCGAATTCCGGTCGAATTATAAAAATGGTTATTTCCGCAGGTGCCTAAACATTGTTGCTAGCTTGCTTGTGTGGGTTGTAGTAATACAATATCGTCGGGCGACAGTTTCGTAATGTCGCGATCATATTTAACTTAAATAGATAATGCGAAATAATCAAAACTATTTTCCTATGTGTCCTACGTGGGTTTTTTTCAATTTTGCGGTTAATAAAGTAACGATTTCATGAATTTAAACTTTCTCTAATTTTCCATTTTTAATACGTTTTTATTAGCTTCAGACGTATGTATGTAACGGAATCTTTGAACATGATTTTGACCCCATTCAAAACGTCAGATTAACTCGAAATTTGGTATAGTTATTAAGGACCGATGACAATAGAATAATTAAAAAAAAAACTGTAAAAATTTTTTACAATAAAATCATTTTTTCTTACACTATAATTAATTCAAATTAATTAATATTTATTTTCTATTTTTTGGTTGGATTTTCTGTAAAAGCGTATTTTGTTAGTTTTTTTAAACTATTACTTATTTTGTATTTAGGCATGCTCAGAATAAAAAATGCTTCATCCCAATCAAGTCAATCACTCATTTATTGATAATATTATAATATATTCATATATTATAGATTTTTCATTTTATGCATTTGATAACGCCAACACGGATGACAATTCAAATAGGAACTTTTTTAAAAAGCTTAGTAATCGTACGTCTTTTGTATTTAATAATGTTCTAATATCCAGGTAGTTTTTCTTTATTATTGTAATTATATACTGATTATATAAAATTGCCTAATTTCAACACGCATTATTGGAAAAATAGCAAAAAAGTTAGAATTTGAAGTGTTCACGAATATATATAGCTTTAGGACCACGTGCCTGTTGTCATGACAACAAATTTACTGTACTTATAATTAAAGTAACATTAAGGTTTTGAGAATTAAATCAAATAGCTCGCTTTTGACCCCAAATTTGAAAACGACCCACGTATACTAACTACAGTTTACATGGACGACGACAATGGACTGTACTGTCAAATTTTCTATAAAACTTCTAGACGCTTCTTTGCTATTCCAATAATGAAAAGGAGATAAAACCGTTAGGATTGTTTTAATTGATCTAAGACTCACGAACAAAACAAAAATGTGGGTACATAGGAATATTTTTTTTTTTTGGAAAATATACCTATATATATTTTTATTTCTTTTGTATGTAGGCAGACGAGCATACGGCCCGCCTAATGCTAAGTGGTGACCGTGGCTAATGAACATCAGCAGTGCCCGGAGCACAGTCAAGTCGCTGCCCACAATTGTAATTTCGCTTCAAAGCAATTATAGTACCAATATAATAGAACAGCATCGCTTATTGCAATCTCAGACTTCTTACCCATTTAGCTCAATGAAAAAGTCGGTAAAGTTATTGTCGTCGAAAACATAGGCACGTCATAGCGACTTCTGAATCGCACAGACAATGTCAATGTCATATACAATAAAGACTTAAAAGAATGAATTAATAAGAAACACCTGGTTGTTCTACACGTGGTAATTTTGTTATTACCTCCGGCGCTTTTGCGGTGAGATTAAAAGTATCCGCGTAAGCTTAAATATAAGCTTTTGAACGTAAACTTTTATCAGAGGCGGTTCAATAGTTTCTGCGTAGTGATCAAATACTACAAAAACAAATGATACACATGATTATTGGTTAAAAATCGGTAATTTTCAATCAAACACCGGTTAAGCTTTCTAAACCATATACATTGCTGTGCTTATTGAAGTGCAAGCGGTAATGGAACGTATATAAATTGCTCTCTATCAAGAGAAGACTCACTACTTTTGGTTCGAAGACTCTCATCATCATCTATATCCACTTCGTATACCTTATAGTAGACACATACATAAAAAATCTGATAAATCTGTAAAGTCAGATATGTAACTTGATACAATTAAAATCCTCTTTTTTTATTGCTTAGATTGGTGGACGAGCTCTCACAGCCTACCTCGTGTTAAGTGGTTATTCGAGCTCATAGACATCTACAACGTAAATGCGCCACCCACCTTGAGATATAAGTTCTAAGGTCATGCGGACTCACAAGAAGTCCTACCACCAGTAATTACACAAAATATGATTTTGCGAGTTTGATTATTATACACGATGTTATTTCTTCACCGTGGAAGTCACTCGTGAACAGTTGTTGAGTACGTATTCCATTAGAAAAATTGGTACCCGCCTGAGATTCGAACACCGGTGCATCGCTCAACACGAATGCACCGGACGTTTTATGCTTTAGGCCACGACGACTTCCAGTCATGCTTCTCATGTCTGAGGGTCGTGACCGCCTTCATCCATGACTTTCCTCCTCACGATGTTGTGCCATATTATCCTCTCTTACTCGAAGAGCATCGGTGGAATCAAAGCTGGTTCGGATCTGGTCAGGTCAAAGCATTAGGCTTCGCCATCGTGGTCTTTTCCATGTCTTCCACTTTGCCAATAATCATAACAATAGTCTGACTTTAATTACAATACATGATCTGACCTACTGCTACTACTTCTCTGTCCGTGGTCATATATAAATATTCTCAACTACTCTTCTACCTAGGTAGAAGGTAAGGAAGCACGTGCTTATCATTATACCTTGACCTAGTATTTGAAAGGAAGCTGGAATATACGAAGTGTCTGTCAGAGACCCGCACTCATCAACGGGGTTGAAAGTAGCCGATATTCTTAGCCAGGGTCCAAACCATTTCCATGGTAAGCTCGGCCAAAGCCGGCTCTGTGGTTTGAACGTGAAATCGTACCAAAGCTACTTATGTATATGTAAGACTGATTTGGATTAATACCCTTATCGTGGCCACCAGTAAGTTGGTCCAACATACTAAATCAGGTATGCACTGAATATATATGCTAGCTATGTATATGCTATGCTAGGACCAAATGATCAACAGTCGTCGTCACCTAAAACACGTTACTTCGGATCCTCCCGATCCATTATCCCTGCTTTTAAACACACAACACTTCAGTCCGCGTTGCCATCCACACAGTCGAGGATAGGCAGGATTGGCGCAGGATAATTCAGGAGAAAGTTATTAGAGGAGGCCACAACTCTCAGCATTGAGGTTTCTCGACGCAAGAACGAGGAGGAGGAGGCACTCCAAGCACCGGTCACTATTTTTGTCGAAACCCTCGAATGCGACGAAGAGTTGGTCCTGAAAATTAACCCATAGACCATAGACACTGAGCTTCTCGCCGGATCTTCTCAGTGGGCCGCAGCTCCGTTCCGTTGTTAGATACAGCGAAGCACCGCCCTTGGTAGGGCTTGTGTTAGCAAGTCATCAGGTTGAGCCCCATGAGTTCGCCTACACGTCAGGTGAAGTTAGCATAACCACTGGAGGCTACTAGCATAGGTATGGTATAGGTAGCGCCTCCCTAAAGTTTGTTTGTCAATCATTTGTGTTTAAAAAAATATTTTTTGTTCGAAAACCAATATGGCCACGGTGTCAATCGAATGATCAAAACGATCGCGCATAGTACATCTCTAAAACGCAATAGAGTAAACAAGAAACAGGACCACCTACGTGCTTTCGTGTTAAAAATAAACAAATAAAGTACATTTCTATAAGAAAGCTTCGAATGAGTCAAGTTATAAAAACGGATCGCGGAAAAAATATGCGTCAGTACTCGAGCGGTGCAATGAAAAACTGCACGTGTTGCCGTCTCGCTCGCACGCTCAGCTATCATCTACTGCGACCGATTGACGTTAATACTTTAACTGGAAATTTTGATTTCGTTACATATTTTTTTTTTTTTTTTAATTTATTCACATATATTTAAATATCAACAGATCAGTAGTTCTGTAGAAAAAAAAAATTTTTTTTTAAACTTCAATTAAATAACTTATTTTTTGTCGCAAAATTTAGCTTCAAATAATGCTACATCAATCGCCCTGTCGAATTTGTCGCCTCGAAAAAAGTTTGATCATGAAAAAACTCGGCGTTACGTAACAAAAGTATCAAGTGACATCAAAGGTCGATCTTTGAACTAAGGAACGGCGCGAACACAGCCAACTATAATAAAAAACTTAGCGGAGAGTACCTACACATAAGTGCATAACCTACACACAGGCCATAGTATAAGCAGCACGCCTACAAGCCACGGAGGAGCGGGCAGAAATTTTTTGCTGCACATTTGAAAAATACATTTTGACGTAAACAGACCTGCGGAACGCCGATAGTGTAAGAAAAAAATATGTCAAACTTGACGTTCTAAATTCGAAAAGTGCTGACGTGTTCCGATTATCGATTTTAAATTCAGTGACTTTTGAGATGTGCCATCGATTATTTGTGATAATATCGGATACGATCGATCCATGCAGGTATTTATGTTCACCATTTATTTATAAAAAAATTCAAACAGTATCCTCATTGATGTTTTTAAATTAAAAGTCACATAAATTGCTCAACTTAACCTACATTTTTTATCTACACGTCCTATATAGAATTTAATGTAATTAAATTAAATCGTGTTACTTATTAATTACATACATATATCATTCAAAAATAAAATATAATTGAATTTGAAGTCAAGCGATTTTACCCTTACGACCTTGAATTTAAAAAAGTTGACTTCAAACTTTTTTCTTCTCATATTAGTCGCATTTTCAAATTTAGAATTACTTTAAGGATTTTTTTTTAATTTGTAATCACCATTTATCGTATCTAGATGCTATTAATCAATGGAAATATTGGCGCCGTTTTTTACTTAAAGATACATTTTTTTTTTTGCTTAGATGGTTGGACTAGCTCACAGCCCACCTGGTGTTAAGTGGTTACTGGAGCCCATAGACATCCACAACGTAAATGCGCCACCCACCTTGAGATATAAGTTCTTAGGTCTCAAGTAAGTTACAACGGCTGCCCCATCCTTCTAACCGAAACGCGTTACTGCTTCACGGCAGAAATAGGCAGGGTGGTGGTACCTACCCGTGCGGACTCACAAGAGGTCCTACCACCAGTATATATGTTCCCTGTTCGAACGATGAACCTAAATGACAGCTTATAGCCTTATAGCTTATTACGATCAAAGCCTCTAGTTAAACGTGGTCAAAGTGACGCCAATGGCTCAGTGTTATTACAACTACGGTCCGGGTTGAAGTTTCTCGAGTGTCTTAAAACTATACTATTGTGCACAGCGTGCTTGATCCCGCTGATGGCTGTCGATAGCTCAAGGATGCCGCTTGTCTTGCGTCTGAAGTATGGGAATGATGTCCAATATAGGGATGGTGAGATGAAGGTCGGGTCAAAAAGCGATACGGCTGACCGTTGCTTTTGATTTTAGGGCTACCGATTTCATGGTATTACTACTGGTGGTAGGACCTCTTGTGAGTCCGCACGGGTAGGTACCACCACCCTGCCTATTTCTGTCGGTTTGAAGGATGGAACAACTGTTGTTACTGACACCTTAGAACTCATATCTCAAGGTTAGTGACGGCATTACGTCTGTGGGTTCCATTAACCACTTAACAGCAAATGGGCTGTGAGCTCGTCCACCCATCTAAGCAATAAAAAAAAAACTAGTACCTCCTCTTTTTTCGGCCGTGGAATTGAAGTTGCACTACACTATTATTATTATTTTTAAATCACATATAAGTGAATTACGAGAAATATAAAGCGGAAGACAATGTATCAGCATATGTGCCTATTGACGTCTATAAAGCGACACGCGTTAGTCAAATTTGATGCTTGTCGAGTAGTGTGTGACGTCAGTGTTAATATTTGAATCGGTAGAGTAAATTTTTGTTGTCGATATTTTTGACATCACTGGCCGAAATACGTTATCTATATATTAATACGTGAAGCAAAAACTTTGTATCCCTTTTTACGAAAATTACGCGGACGGAGGAGTATGAAATTTTCCACAGTTATAGAGAATATAGAGAAGAAGTGCACAATGCTAATATTTTTTTTAAATAATGCATAGAAGATACATTAAATCAATAAAGAAAACATTACACACACTACGTACCATGTATTTGACGCACACACGCATGCATACTAGTTATTGTCAAACTTTTGCTCTTGACGTCAGTGGTCAAATTGAGAATAGATTAAATATTGTTTGTCATTATTAATATTTTTCTATAGTGTATGTAGCCTTGGCGAAATTTGTTATTATAGTATGTGTACAAACTTAAAATTCCAATTAATTATAGTCGAATTTCGACTACTCCGGGACCACTAGTTTAATAAAAAGCGTAGAACAGTTGAGTTTGATTTAAAAGAAAAATAGCATAGAGTCAAATTGTAGTATAAGTATTGCGGCAGAAATAGGGTTGTTGCGTTCCATGTTAGATCTAGGGCTTCGGATAAAAAAAATCGTATATATTATTATAATATTAATAATACAAACCAACAATGTTGCGAGGGCGTTCTTTTTATAAACATAAAAACCTAAAGTCGAATGTTTGTATGTACCAGATTTAACAGATAACCCTGACGGCGCTCGCTTACAAAATAAGGTTATTTTTGAATAAAACGTGTCCTTTAGTACGACGTAAGGATGGTTAATTACCATGATTTTTTCTTCGAAGAAACAATAAACCCATCAGTTTAGTATGTAAGCGACTAAACTCACCTGCTGGTTAGTGGTTAACATAATCCGAAGCTCTAGAGTAACTATGGATACTCTATAGTGAGTCTATAGTATAGTATCTCTATAGTACTCTAAGATAACTATAAACAATCCAGTTCTCAAATTCTCATAGATTTGATATGACCATCGTAGCCAGAAAGCTTATGGTTTAGGTATTTACTAGTGAAATTCAGCCACCCACCTTGAGATATGAGTTCTAAGGTCTCAGTATAGTTAGTTACAACGACTGCCCCACCCTTCAAACCGAAACGCATTACAGCTTCGCGGCAGAAATAGGGAGGGGGGTGGTGCCTACCCGTGCAGACTCACAAGACGTCCGACCTCCACAAAGAACCTGTTACCGGCAATCGGGCTTATTTCAAGCCGACGTAGATAGGTAACACCATCCTGCCTATTCCTGTCATGAAGCCATGAGCTTTGGTTTACAGAGTGGCACACGGTGCACTGTCGAATCTACGTCCTCATGATGCAAAGGGGACGGTGGCTAACCATTTAACACCAGATGAGCAACGTAATGGGAAAAAAGTAAAGAAATTTTATTAATCATTGTCCAAGGTATACCAAAATTTCACCTGTACCTGAACCGCGCTACGAAAGAACCCAATACTTGCTTCGAACGAAGCTTGATACTGTGGCATGGCTGAAGTCAATTGAACTCACTTACTACGCTTAGGCTTCGTTGATGTTCCTATCCAATCTTGGACAAGAACATCAGCGATTTGTAACCAAAATCCACAATAAAGTTAAAATGAAGGATACGTGCCGTGGTTAGTATCTCGCTAGCGAATCCAAAAGGCGTGGACATTTTCTTACTGGTGGTCTAGTGAGTCCATACGAGTAGGTACTACCATCCCACCTATTTCAGCCGTGAAGCAGTAATGCGTTTCGGTTTGAAGGATGGAGCAGCCGTTGTACTGTTAAAACTGAGATCTTACAACTCATTTTACGTTTTAGATGTCTATGGGCTCCGTTAACCACTTGCGTTTCGGTTTGAAGAGTAGAGCAGCCGTTGTAATTACAATGAGACCTTAGAACTCATATCTCAAGGTGGGTAGCGACGTTTACGTTGTAGATGTCTATGGGCTCCGGTAACCATTTAAGACCAGGTGGGCCATGAGCTCGTCACCCGTCTAAGCTATAAAAAAGAACCTATGTACTTAAGCATCACCTACTAGAACCTATGTACTTACTCAAATAAGAAAACATTACCTTGATAGGTCTTGTTCTGAAACTTTTTTTAAGCATTGGTTTAAATTGATCGTATTAGACATTTTGTAAGCCCAGCGGCGTATGTGACCGTTTGCCAAAACAAATATCCCGTGCATCATATGCGTTGAGATCCACTCCTATCGCAAGCTCCGTAGCAGCACGTACCTCTAACTTAGCTTCTGAAGCTGCATTCAAATGTCCTCCAGTGTTCCCAGAACGATTGGACTACAAGATATCTTATACTATACTAGATAGCTTATACTATATTAAACATTATATACTAGATATCTTATACTAGATAGCTTTCGATTTTTGTTTGTTTAACATCCTTGACAAAAGTTATCTGCGTGTGAAGTCCTCATGGTTTTTATATAATGCCCACATCCTCGATTTGATGGTTCTCAAATATTAGATGGCTTACGGTTTTTTTTTATTGTCTAAATGGGTGGACGAGCTCACAGCCCACCTGGTGTTAAATGGTTACTGGAGCCCATAGATATCTACGACGTAAATGCGCCACCCACCTTGAGATATAAGTTCTAAGATCTCAAATATAGTTACGTGCCATCAGTCCGCCATCCTTGCGCATGCGGTACTCAAAATAATTAAGAAAGGAACGTATCCTCGTCGCTTGAGTCGCAAACGTTTTAAAGTCAGGGGTTAAAGACGTGAGCCCCTTTTTTCAGTTAATGAGTGAAAATTGAGATTTCTCTCTCACGGTGCTTTGTTTCTGAAAATGGTTTTAAAGTAAAAGTGGGACTATTTGTTGGTCATTTGGTATCTAGGGGCTTTCTGGGGCGATTTTTAAAGCGCTTTATTGGACAGTCGGCGTATACAAATCATCCTACGATCTAGTCTTAAATGGTTACAGTAGCTAATAGCATTACCACGTAAACACACTCACCTATCAAGCATAGATGCGGTGGCCGCTTTAGCTACCACGCGGCAGAAGTAGGCAAGATCGTTGTAGCCGGATAGCTGTCTGGACTTGCATAAACCCTACCACAATTATTGCGGATTAATTTCGCAGTTTTCCCTTCCAAAATAAGATCCTATTCCTTAAGCGGTAAAGTAGTTCATAAACATGTCATTGGTACACGTATTTACAAATAATGAATGTTGTACACAATCTGGAAATAAATCCTGGTGGCCATGCTCAGAAGTTACGGCGCAAGTATTAAAGTTATCATATAGTTATCAGTCCTTAATGTGTGTCCAAAATTCCATGTTGATAGGACGATTTGAAGTCATTGGAAATGACGTTCAAAGATTCTGTTACATAGATAGATAGGTCTAACGCAAAACCGCCATCGTCCAAAGCATGTCTTGTCGACGCTTTTAGACTCTCCAAGCAATTCCGGTTCAAGAATTTGACGTGTAACCTGGGCTAGATTAGGTACAAACCCACGGAGTTTCTCGCCCAATCTTCTCAATGTTAGCAAATTCACTCAGGTTGAGCCCGTGAGCTCAGACACCCGTCCGGGCGTAGCTGCAATAGTCCCTTAGCGTACCAGCGAATAGGTAGGAAAGAAATAGATTGATACCGGTCAAACTAATAGAAATGTGTTAAAACATTCTGACATGATATTTGAGTCGCATCACTCACTATTAATAAGCCACGAAAATTCTCTACCAAAAGTGAAAGTCAAAAATAGTAAAGTATGTACTAGGTACATGCCTAAGTAACTTTTACTTGAGGTAAGTTTAAGTCACTTTCTCCGGGCACTAAGTTAGGCTAAGTAAACAAGTTCGCATCGAGTTCTCATTGACGATGTACATTAAAGTTTAGTTTGAGACATTTTTAGAATTTTCTAACAATTTTCAATGCACAAGCTATGACAACAATCCGATAGATACTCGTAACTAAATCCATCCAAGTATTCCCGCGCTCTTATATTTTCCTACCTAAGCTGTGTAGGTGAGCTCACCGGGCTCAAACCTGACGATGTTGCTAACACGAACCCTAGCAAGAGCCGTGCTTCGCTGAATCTACCAACGCATCGGAAACGCGACCCACTGAGAAGATCCGGCGAGAAACTCAGTGGGCTGTGTCTGTGGGATAATTTACTCGCCGAGCCCTTCGTCGCAAATGACGGGTTCGACGAAAACGATGACTGAAAGGTAGAGCTCCTGCGGTCCGGTTCGCTTAATATCAGATGGGATGAGAGCTCGTCTACCCAAAAAATAATAATCGTCTGGCTTATAGTCTACTAGATTGGATCACCTTCATATCATTCAGTTATTTATATAGCTGAATTGAACCGACTTCCTCGCCACGAGACACCACAGTGTAATCTGAGCCGCTTCTTTGACTAAACATTTCCAGAAGTACTCTGTACCGCGACCGTCCGCCTGCTTACGTCGACGTCACGGTCACTGACCCCGTTTTATCTCCTTATCAAATTGCAAAAATATCTCGTGCTTTGTGTGTTGTTGTAAAAAAAAAATGACTAACGCACACAGCGTTGTAATAGGTCAGGTATAACGCACACACGCGCGCGTGCGGATGTAGATTACTTTATTGAATATATATATATTTTATTTTTTTTATTGATGCGTTATTCAATGCTGGCATCGCGCACAGAAAAAAACGTGTCCATTGCTGCGTAAAAGTCACACGAAAGATCCGAACGTCTCATTGGCATTGTTGAAAATACATTGCGGGTTTTTGAGGCGATTGAGACATCGACCTCATACCTCAAGTCGGCGGTATTGATTGACCCAAGATAACGGCTACCGATGCTACAATCTTATTGCAGCTCACGTTTACTATTTTTGGCGTATAATTACCAATGCGGTTATGGTTGTCACGTGAAAGTTTTTATAAATTCTTCATTCAAATTAAGACCTTATTTATGATTGTTAAAAGAGCAGTTTGCAAATATTCACCAATAAAAAGAATTGAAGAGTAATAGTTCAAGAGGATTACGAGGATTTCTAGGCAGCGGCTTGGCTCTGCCCCTGGCATTGCTGACGTCCATGGGCGGCGGTAACCACTCACCATCAGGTGGGCCGTATGCTCGTCTGCCTACAAGGGCTATAAAAAAAGAAAAAACCAAAATCTAAGATGTCATCTACGAGTCGTATCTTAAAGAAGGACTGTATGTTCGGATACAAAGTTCTGCATGCGTCCTTAAACCACAGATAGCCCCCAATTGGGGGTTACAGATAATCCCCGATTGGGGGTTAAAGATAACCCACAATTGGGGTTTATCTATATTTGGTGTCTTAACAATTGGCGTCTTAAGTGTATGTTAAGGCGAATTCTCATTTTTTTATTCGATACAAGAAACTCACTTGTTGGCAACCCTAGAAATAAATCGATAAAATATGTTCAAAGGTTTTCACGAGTCAGTGATTAATGATACACATACATAAAATTGGACGTCACGATTCTTTTGTACAATTCACGCTATTTAGATTTGGTAGGCTTTTTAGATAATGATACAGTAGATTTCCTTATTATGTATTGATTAAAGATTAAAGTTAATATGTAATTTTTATTATTACTATTTAAACATTAATTTTTTTAAGATGTAATTTAGTAAAATCAAGCAATCTAATCCGCACGCGATCTTTTCCTTAATTATATTTCATTGCGTGCAAAATAACACTTAAATTTTTTTTGCATTTCCTTCTGTTTATCTCGCTTAGGGTTATCACGTCACTTTTTAAGTAATAAACATGAACCTTAAGGAGAATTTAGTAATTTTTTTCGGGCTTAGCGTGTCATAGACGTAATTAAAACAACTTTAATGGCGGTGGGTGTTCTTCGTCGTCCGTGACCATTAGAAGCTTGGTAGTAGTCCCCCGGTCACCGTCCTCGCCGAACCCGTCGCTCGCAACGAAGGGCTCGACGAATAAATTTACCTATAGACACAGCCCACTGAGTTTCTCGACGGCTCTTCTCAGTGTGTCGCGTTTCCGATCCGGTGGTAGATTCTGCGAAGCACTGCTCTTGCTTGGGCTAGTATTAGAAATTTCTCTCAGGTTGAGCCCGTGAGCTCACCTCCCCTCAGCGCGTAGCTGTTATAGCCCCTTAGACTACTAGTGAATAAGTAGTGAAAAAATGTAACCTTTTTTTGTTTTTTTGTAAAGACGACAAAAATATCTGCCTCGCTAACTTCATCAATAAATAAACAAAGTAATTCCATGAAAATATCATCATAAAAACCGGTCACTGTTCTATAACTTAATATAATGTACAATCATTAAATTATCACTTGCACAAATTATCGAAATACTTGCAAAAAATTTCAAGTATGCTTTTGGAAAAATATGCTTTTCGACGCTTGAAAGGCAAACGTGACTAAGCGACAATAACTGCTTTGTACATAAATGATAGGCAATAACCATATTCGATGCGCAAAAAAATTTATATTTCTAGGTCTATTAAAATAATTTCAATCCTACAGCTAGATTCGTTAAAACAGATTTTTTTTCAGGTATTTAAACTTTAAATTAGTCTACTGTAAAGTTCACGCATTGTCGCTTAGTCACGTTTGCCTTTCAAGCGTTGTTTTGGAAAAATATGTTGCTCCCTACGTTCTTTAAAAATATCATTCAATTCGAGTCCTTGATAATCAACAATCGGACGGAGATAATTGAGTAAATTAATTCTAATTAATAAAAAATATATAGTCACTCGAAACTTTGTTGCCCATCTATAAATATCTTAAAACGAGTACTTGACCTACGACTCTGTCTTTGACCTACATTAACAAGTATCTAATATTTTTTCATTGCGACCATAACATATATTTGGAGAAACGTAGTATTTGGAATAATAAAAAAAAACGAGCAGTTGTTTTTACGTAGAGATAAGCGAGTGTTGATAACGTTGACTTAATAAAAAAATACTCATCTAATATTACTAGAGGTCACGCAGTAGTCGAAATTCGATTATAATTAATTGAAATAATAAGTCTCAACATTATGATGGTTCTGTTATCAAAGACTATAATAATTCTATAATATAATCACAGATTTCGCCACAAGTACATTATAGATAAATAATATTAAAGTCAAACAGTATTAATCTATTCTCAATTTGACCACAGACTTTAAACAATATCAAGGAGTATATTTTTATAAATGGGTTGAGTCAAATACATGGTAGCGTGTGTGGTTTTTTATTTATTGATTTAATATGTTTTTATGCATAATTTAAAAAAAAAATTGGCATTCTATACTCCTTTTCTATTGTTCTCTATAAGTGTAGGAAATTTCATACTCCTCCGTCCGCGCAATTTTCGTAAAAACTTTGTATCCAATTTTTGCTTCACCTATTAATATGCCTAATATTATAATCAAAACTAATTTTAAAGGGTCAAATGTCAACGAATAAGGTCACCATTAAGACCTTATTCGTTGACACGTCAGTGAAAACCGTAAAGTATATTCTAAAAGTCGCAAATAATACAATGACATTAATAAACTTGAGATAAAATCCGTAATATTATTTTTAATTGTTCATACGGTTCACGAAAGTCGAAGCAAATACTTCATCTAATATCTTAGTGGCGAAGCGCTTAACAAAGTAACAAACAATGGTTTTTATTTATTTACATATTTATTTGGGAAACAAACAGTACAATACAAAAATATTATAATATTTTAAAAAAACTGCTCCAAATTAAAATTCAAATTCAAAATCATTTATTTCAACTTAGATGTCAGCATAACACAATTATTGGATGTCAAAATATAAATAACAATGTTAACTCTACCACCGGTTCCAAAAAAAGCCACAGTCCTGAGAAGAACCGGCGAAACAAACTCAGCGGGCTAAGCTCAGCTAAAACAATAACCAAATATGTTTCCAAAATCAAAATCACATATAGGAAGAAAGGGAACAGAGTAGAGAAATTTAGAAATTCAAGTTACGAAAAAAAAACAAAATCAACACAATACGCACATATTATTTAAAAAAAAAAAAAAAAAAATTCCGATAAAAGTATAGCCATGACTTGTAATATACAATAAGGTAGACTGAACATAAGTTGTAGATGTTTGTTCTGGCTTAGAATTTATTACAAAGTACTAAATTTGTATCAAATAAACTCACTCATCAATTAATTTATTTTATTCTTGTACTCATTCGAAGCTTTTCATTGTATCAATAAAACGCCTTGATTTTATTGTTGTAAAGGCAGTACTTCGCCAGAAATAGCGTCGTGATGCGTACGGTCTCCGACTGCGACTTATCATCAGGTCTACCGAAGAGTTTGTAGGTTTGAAAACAAAAAAAAAGTGCGTGCGTACAAAGTACACATGTCAGAAGTGAAACTTTTTTGGCGAACTAATTTATAAGTCTTGCTTCTATTTATACAAATCTAAAACTTTAGATTTCCGTGACTAAGAGGAAGGGAAAAAGGAAGATATGTTCCCGCCAAAAGTCTGTCAAATGTCAATCTCAAACCTCAGTGTTGACAGTCACAGTATGTTTAAATTTCTAAATTGTAAATGACTTTTCATTTCATTTCAATTCCTATTAAATATATATATAATCTGAATCTCGGAAACGGCTCCAACGATTTTCATAAAATTTAGTATAGGTACAGGGGATTTCGGGGGCGATAAATCGATCTAGCTACGATTTATTTTCAGAAAATATTGTTATATTCGTGTTTTCAATAATCAACTCTTCCCGACATCTATTGGCGAATAATAATACTATTTTTCTTAATTGAGGGCAACTAGCCGCTTTAAAGACACAACAAGATGGCGTTATCAAAAAAAACCGAGCAAAGCTCGGTTATCGTCTAGTCTTTAAAAATTACAGTCCAAATTCGACTATAATAAATTAAAATTGTATGTTTAAAGATCACTATGTTTCTATTGTCAAACATTATTATATTTCTATAATATAATCACAGATTTCGCCAAAATTTACACTATACTATTTTTCGGCCCAAAGACGTTCACTGCTGGGCGTTGGCTTATCCCAAGCTTCGCTTCAACGACCGATCTAGTACTGTCTATTTGAACGACAATTCATCCAAATCTGTCGAAGCATTCAGGAGTTATGTTGGTTTTTAATAAACTCATATACCTACTTCTGAAAACATTACACTCCTTATTTGGGCGGTCGCGTCAATTATATCACATATTATTATTATTTATCTATGACCCAGCTAAGTCATTGTCAAATCTAGGGTTCGTCTCTATAGCTATTCGATCGATCGCATTTAACCAAATAAAAAATCGAGTGATATACCTGGTTGTGTCCCCTTAAAATATCGAATTTGCCTCTTTAGGCTTTTATTATTCGCTTAGCACAACCATGGTTATGTAGATTTTTAATGCTTAGATTTGTGGATGAGGTAACCGGAGCCCATAGACATCTAGAACGTAAATGCCACCACCCACCCAGGGACGTGAGTTGTAACGTCTCTGCTTTAATAGTACAACAGCTGCCCCATCCTTCAAACCGAAACGCATTACTGCTTCACAACTGAAATAGGTAGGGCGGTGATACCTACCCGTGCGGACTCACAAGACGTCCTACCTAACTACTGCAAATTCACTGCTAGTTGAAGTTTCTTCACAACTCAGACTTCGACCTTTTTTATTGCCCTTGTAGGCAGACGAGTGTACGGCCCACCTGGTGGTGAGTGGTTACCGTCGCCCACGGACGTCAGCACTACCAGGGGCAGAGCCAAATCGCTGCCTACTATTAAAAATACTGTAATCTATGCACAAAGTCTGGATGCCCACATAAAACTAATAGACCCGGCATTCCAACTTCGACGATTTTAAGTCGACTTCAAAAGAAAAGAGGAATAATACGGAATTAAAACGGGTCCTGCGCCGAGCACGTGTACACATAAATAAATATATGCGAGTCGCGGAGTTCGTTGACCCGGCCGGGCTAAGCGCACGCACACAAGCACGCAGACGCACACGCGTCTAACACTTAACCCGGGGACTTTTATTTTCTAAAACAACCGATCCCGGAGGATATTCTCTGGTGGCAAAAAGTCGGATATGATCTGTTAAAAAATCAACTTAGATGTATTCCAACAAAATCTTTTTGTTTTTTCTTTGAATTCACTAACAATTTTATGGAGTTAATTAATTTAATTAGTAAAATTAATTAGATTAATTTAGTTGATTAATTTAATTCGTAAATTAATTAGTTAATATTCTTTTCGGTTTTTTCGCGTGTCGTGAAAGTGAGTGAACATAACGAAAGCAACTCTTAAGCGAAATTAAATTATAGCCAAAAAAAAAATTTGTTTGTTTGTTGCTTAGATGGGTGGACGAGCTCACAGCCCATTAGGTGTTAAGTGGTTACTGGAGCGCATAGACATCTACAACGTAAATGCGCCACCCACCTTGAGATATAAGTTCTAGTCTCAGTATAGTTACAACGGCTGCCCCACCCTTCAAGCCACAACGAAAGTTAATTACAATACGAAAAGAGCTAGTTCTATTTGAAGAATAAAAAATTGAAAAATTTGGATCTTTTGACTCGACTTTGCCCTGATTTCTGTTGTCTATGAGCAACACAATAAGGCTTTAACATCAAACATACCCTCTATTATAACAGCAGCAACAACAAAAAAAAAACTATATATATTTTTAATTATGTGTTTTTTTGAAGTGAAACTTCTTTAGGCGCATGAGGGTAAAATTTTTACAGAACGTCACGCAGGTATGCAACGGAAGTGACATCAAACTACTATTGAAATTAAGTACTTGTCAAATGTCAGTAGTAGTAGTTGTTGTATTTTTCCAACTGGAAAGGCAAATGTATCATACCATACGGTCTAATATTTTAATTTTTTTGTGTATAAAATGTGTGTAAAATTAGTATTATTATTCGCCAATAGATGTCGGGAAGAGTTGATTATTGAAAACACGAATAAAACAAAATTTTCTGAAAATAAATCGTAGCTAGATCGATTTATCGCCCCCGAAATCCCCTGTAACTATACTAAATTTTATGAAAATCGTTGGAGCCGTTTCCGAGATTCAAATTATATATATATTAATATACAAGAATTGCTCGTTTAAAGGTATAAGATATAGTTGGAATTAATCAAAATATAACGATAAGTATCAAGTACCTATGTAGGAAAAAAAAATCTCCCATCTGCGATCTATTTTGGTGTGCATCCCAAAAACCGTTGGAATTACATGTAGATATAATGTATAATGGAAATGTTTATCTTAAATAGTCCTACAATAAAATCTGACAGCATAAATTTAGCTTTTATTTGTAAATCACAGTTCCCAAAGCGAAACGAGAGGGGGTCGCTAATGCTTCATATTAACAATCGATCAGTCCTTATCACGAAAGCAGTCGACGTCGCCCAAAACACGTCATCTCGGATCCTCCCGATCCACTAACGATGCTTTTAGGTACCTCAAGCACCGGTCACCGTTCTCGTCGAACCCGTCGCTTGCGACGAAAGGCTCGACGAGTAAATTAACTCTCAGACACAGCCCACTGAGTTTCTCGCCGGATCTTCTCAGTGGGTCGCGTTTCCGATCCGGTGGTAGATTCTGCGAAGCACGGCTCTTGCTAGGGTTCGTGTTAGCATCGTCGTCAGGTTTGAGCCCCGTGAGCTCACCTACTAGCCACGGTTACGCTGAAATAGTCTCTCAAGGCTATCATCAGTTTAGGTAGGAAAAAAAAAAACCTTATCACGGGTTCCAACATAAAAAAGGCGATTATTAATTTTAAAAGGAATTAATTAAGCGATTAACATACAATGTAATTGCAACGGCGCATTATCGATTAAAAATGCATATATTTTTGAGTCGATACGATTGTTTTAAAAAAAAAAACACGACAGAGTTCGTCGCCCGTGACCTTAACACTGATTTAAATGCAGCCGAGGCGATCGTAAGTGACCTAACTCAATGTATGCGTGATTGGGTCGAAAAGTGTAGGTACATTTTTAGCACTGCAGAGCGTAATGATCGTGTATACGGCCCTCTGGTGTAGTGGTAAGTGACATGGTCACTGCACAAGGGGGTCGCGGGTTCGAATTCCGCCAAGGGAAGATATTTGTATGATAAATATAAAATGTATTTTCCAGGGTTATGGATGTATATTATATACCTATATGTATGTGTATAATAAAAATCTTACATTTATTTCCGTTCTCTGGTACCTGTAACACAAGCTCTTTGCGAACTTAGCACGGGACCAGTTAACGTGGCATGATTGTTATTTTTTTTATTGCTTATTTGGGTGGACGAGCTCACAGCCCACCTGGAGTTAAGTGATTACTGGAGTCCATGGACATCTACAACGTGATTGAAGCCACCTAACTGGAGCCGTAACTTCTAAGAACAGTAATTACGAAAATTAGAATTTTGCGGGTTTGATTTTTATTACGGCTGAACCGATTTTGACGAGACTTTCACTGATAGGTAGCTGATGATATAAGGAGTAACTTGGGCTACTTTTTTTAGACTAGCTTCGCCCCGCGGCTTCGCCTGCGTTACGACAATAAACGCGGGTAACATCGCGGAACTCAGCTTTTATTTTTATTGCCTACATATGTGGACGAGCTCACAGCCCACCTGGTGTTAAGTGGTTACTGGAACCCATAGACATCTACAACGTAAATGCGCCACACACCTTGAGATATCAGTTCTAAGGTCTCAGTATAGTTACAACGGCTGCCCCACCCTTCAAACCGAAACGCATTACTGCTTCACGGCAGAAATAGGCGGGGCGGTGGTACCTACCCGTGCGGACTCACAAGAGGTCATACCACCAGTAATTACGCAAATTATAATTTTGCGGGTACCATTTTTATTACACGATGCTATTCCTTCACCGTGGAAGTCAATCGTGAGCATTTGTCAAGTACGTATTTCATTAGAAAAATTGGTACCCGCCTGCGGGATTCGAACACTGTTGCATCGCTATATACGAATGCACCGGACGTCTTATCCTTTAGGCCACGACGACTTCAGCTGTCAATAATAAAATTTAATGTTTAATGTTCGAAGCGAAGCGAAGCGAGGGCGGGTCGCTAGTTTAATTAAATAAAAGTCAGGCTCTGACCACTTCACAACCGACCTTATGCAAGTCGCGTTCACACCCAAAAAGGGTGAATTCAATAATGTTTTCATTTTTTTTCTATTTAAGTTAGATGTTTTAATGCGTGCAGATTTTATCTAAATGTAAGATAATAAATAAAAAATCTGTACCAAGTTTTGAAGTCGCCAAAAATGACGTTCAAATATTCGCGTGACGTACAAACAAACATAGCTATTAAACGCCTTTCGATCTAAGTTCAATAAACGTTCCAGCTAGAAGGGTGGGGGAGATATTGTACAATATGACATATGCTTCTGCAAACGAGCCTTGTGGAGAGTACTTAACGGTAGGCAGCGGCTTGGCTCTGCCCCTGGCATTGCTGAAGTCCATGGGCGACGGTAACCACTCGCCATCAGGTGGGCCGTACACTCATCTGCCTACAAGATTTTTTTTATTGATAAACGATGGATGAACGAGCTCACAGCCCACATGGTGTTAAGTTGTTGCTGGAGTCCATATCCATTGCGGCAATAAACATAGAGCTATCGGTAAAAATTTAAAACTCATAGGAACAGTGCTCATTTCCTTCTTGCTGGTGGTAGGACGTCTTGTGAGTCCGCACGGGTAGGTTTTTTTTTATTGCCCTTGTTAGCAAAATAGTTAAGTAACTTAGACTAAGACTAACTAAGTAAGTAGAAAAGTTAAGACTTCGTCTATTTTTGGTGGCCACCTAACATTAGGGTATTTATTTACTGCGCTAGATGCTGTAGGAGGAAGCATTTTGACACCTGGTCGACCAGTCCTCAAATATGATGTTGATGAGACGTCACTCAATCGCTCGAGTCCCCTAAGACGACTCAGGAGACGGGTCACAGAGTCACCGCGGCCCCCGATAACGCACAAAGAGAAAGCTAACGACCTCAAAGCCTTGAGGAATATTTTTATTTATAAACATTCTCGGTAAAATAAATGTTTCCGAAGTGAAGGAGGAACGCGCGAGCTGAGCCGCGCCGCGATCTCATTGAAGCTATTTTTAATAAGCTATCGCATTGAAGGGATATGGCAAATTTTTGATGTAGGTACGATTTCTTTTTGGCCGCCATTCTGACTCGAAGCTCATAATTAAGCTGAAGGGCGAACGAACTTTGTAGTGAAACGTAATAAATAGGATTAATTTTCAATAATAATAAAATATGTAGGTATTTCTTAAGTGGTTACTGGAGCCCATAGACATCTACGACGTAAATGCGCCACCCACCTTGAGATATAAGTTCTAAGGTCTCAGTATAGTTACAACGGCTGCCCCACCCTTCAAACCGAAACGCATTGATGTTTCACGGCAGAAATAGGCGGGGTGGTGGTACTCACCCGTGCGGACTCACTAGAGGTCCTACCACCAGTGATTACGCAAATTATAATTTTGCGGCTTGTTGATATGAGCTCCGTTAGCCACTTAAAACCAATAGGACCCTTAGCCTGTTCACCGGACTAAGCAATAAAAAAAAATCATAATTGCTCTCATTAAAAACTAATATTTCTCTGATATTGCGTGAAAATACATCGAGCATTCTCTTGGTGAAACGTTTGCCATATTCGATACCGTGTAAAAAAAAAAAACAATAAATTTATACCTAAGCCGTAACAGATAATTACTTTAAATCGAGACAATAAATCAGAATTTACAAGTGGGGGTTTCAAATAAAGAATGTCCAAGTAAACATTATTATCACGGGCCCTTGAAAACTACGATAAAAATGTTAAATAAACAGCTAACAATGAAAGTAAGATAAAAAAACATCATACTGGCAAATTTCATACATTCATGTTTCGGGTTGCCGTATTCGCGGACAAAAATACCGCGTTCCCTATATCTCGGTGGTGTTGCAAGTGCAATCGTCACGCGTAGCCCGAAGACTACAGGTAAGATTTTAGGAACAGAAAAATCTGTAGACCTTCTTTCTAGACGGACCAGATACGCCTCACTCTCAACACTTCAGTCTAAGTTGGTATCCACATAGCCGAGGATAGGCAGGAATGGCGCAGGATAATCCAGGAGAATGTTAGAGACCCTCAGCACTGAGGATTATCGACACAAGTAGGAGGATCATCGGGAAAGGTGAGGTAAAGCGGGCAACACACTGATGTTTTTCTTCTCGCTGGTAGACTTTTAGGGACTATAAGGGCTATTCCAGCTACGCGCGGACGGGTAGAGAGCTCACGGGCTTAATTTAAGAGAATTTGCCAACACTAGTCCTAGCAAGAGCCTAACTTTTTTTTTGTAATTGCTTAGATGAGTAGACGAGCTCACAGCCCACCTGGTGTTGAGTGGTTACTGGAGCTCATAGACATCTACAACGTAAATGCGCCACCCACCTTGAGATATTAGTTCTAAGGTTTCAGTATAGTTACAAGGGCTGCCCCACCCTTCAAACAGAAACGCATTGCTGCTTCACGGCAGAAATAGGCGGGGTGGTGGTACCTACCCGTGCGGACTCACAAAAGGTCCTACCACCAGTAATTACGCAAATAATAATTTTGCGGGTTTGATTTTTATTACACGATTTTATTCCTTCACCGTGGAAGTCAATCGTGAGCATTTGTTAAGTACGTATTTCATTAGAAAAATTGGTACCCGCCTGCGGGATTCGAACACCGGTGCATCGCTAGATACAAATGCACCGGAGGTCTTATCCTTTAGGCCACGACCAGTTCATAGCATTGACAACCCGCCTTGAGATGTTAGTTCTAAGTCTCAGTCTTGTAATACGTAAGCCACCCCCCTTCAAACCGAAACGCATTACTGCTTCACGGCAAAAATTGGCAAGCTGGTGATACCTATCCGCGCGGACTCAGAAGACGATCTATCACCAGTAATTACACCAATCACAATTAGCACCGAACTAATCCAACATAATTGACATGAATATAATTTTCAATTCAATTTCTTTCGTTGATAATATACGGCTGTATAGAAAGAATCCTTTGCCTGCCCTGTTTAAATAAAAAAGTCGAAGCTCAGCCGTCTCCCGTCACAGCACCGTTCTATAAATACTCAATAGAATGGTTATTGCATAACATAATATAAAAATTCATTACACGTTCATTTTTCTTCGATATGAACGTTAGGCGTTGCATCACCGCTCACACACACACACACACAGACACACACGCTCGCACACAATATATTCGCTTCACAAACTTGCTGTTCGTATGTCACGCGTGCACACTCTCGTCTGTGTTAGTGAGTTTTAAAAATGGAATATCCTTTGCTTTTTTTTTTTCGTTGTTTCACTTTCTTTAAAAGATTGTTCCTTTTTCAAATTTCTTATTTGTATCTGAAGCCACAATGCGTTGACTTTTAAATGCTTTCGCGCCAAAATCATTGTTATAATTAAAATGTATTAATACACGCTGGTACAATCTTCGTATTTAATTGAAAACACAGATACTCCATAATTTGACTGTTTTAATTGGCTAATTGTTTTGAAGCTCCATATTTCAGAGCGGATGATTTCAATCTTGTGTACGAGCTGTTTCGGTGTGCGAGAGATGTCTACGTGTGAGTGATATCTCGGAAAGAAATGAGGTTATCTGAATGCGCCTGTCATTGTCTGCTTGTTAGCACTCGACGCGAGAACAAAAGTGGAATGGAGTTGAAAATGAAAGCTTTTAAATTGCAACATCTAACTTTAAGCTAAGGCTTATTTGCGATGTAACATTAAGTTGGTCGAGTATGATGCCAAGTGAAAGCATAAAATAAAATTGATACCACCACATAAAATGGGCAGATTGAACATGATTCTTTCATCTAACGTAGATACGTCATCAGTATTTAAAATAGAAGACGATTAGTATTTAGAGATTGAGTATTAAAATAACAAAGAATTCTAAGGAGGAATTATGGAGAAGACAAAATTGTTTATATGATTTTCATTATTGACCATTTTAGTAATCAGGTGGTGTTCCTATTGTTTGTTTACGTTATAGTTAAATTGAAGCAAACTAAAGCGCATGTATAAGTGAAATACGATTAGAAAAAAATATTTAAAAACAAAATTTTTTAGTACCAACATCGACTCTTGGACGTCGCGTCACGCACACACTCGCCGCTCCGTTTGTTGACATAGGTCAGTGTCGGCCGTTTTTATTGTGTACTTTTTGTTTGCGGCGCGGCGGTCCATTCTTGTGTGGACACCTAAACGCGGAGCCGGGGCTCGGTTACACGATTTTAGCGTCTAGTTTCTTTTGTAATTTGAATTGCGACGTTCGATTCACATATACTTTACGAAAAAAAAAAAAAATTGGTATATTAAAAGCGAATTTTGAAGGGTCAGTCATTACGAATCCTCCCGAGCCATTAACGGCGCTTTTAGGTACCTCAAGCACCAGTCATCGTTCTCGTCGAATCCGTCGACGAAGGGCTGAACGAATAAAGTAACCCATAGACACAGCCCACTGAGTTTCTCGCCGGATCTTCTAAGTGAGTCGCCTTTCCGATCCAGTGGTAGATTCTGCGAAGCACGACTCTTGCTAGGGCAGTGTTAGCAACACTCCGGTTTGAGCCCCGAGAGCTCTCCTACACGCTAGGGTAACGCTGATATAGCCTCTCAAGACTATCAGCTAGAGAGCTGATAGTCAGCGAGAGAGCTAGACTATCATAGGTAGGAAAAAAGAACGAATTTTGAACACAGGTCTATTTCCAAAGAAACAGTCGTCAATTGCGGTTAGTGCGGCGGGAAGGTCATTGAAAACATTTGAGGCTCACGCAAGACGGCGATGTTTGTGAGACTAATAATCACGTGGCTTGTTTAATTCACTCCTGTGTGTGTACTGAAAGAATGAAACCAGTAATCATACATTACGATTCCCTTGAAGATCTATGCGCTTCAGCCAGTGTATCCGTTCGACATAATCGCCGACGATTGCACGCGATAACAGAAAAGTACCAAGAAGATTCTAGGCCATTATTTAATCACGAAACTGATTAACTTCAATCGCACGGGGAAGGACTAAAAATGATTTAGCGATTATTTACGACGATCTAAAGATGTTGTCACAATTACTGTATGGTGAGTGCGGAAAGAGAGTGCTAACCCACACAGCCCACTGAGCTTCTCGCCGGTTCTTCTCAGTGGTAGATTCAGCTAAGCACTGCTCTTGCTAGGGCTAATGTTAGCAAATTCTCTCAGGTTGAGCCCGTGAGCTCACTAACCGTCTGCGCGTGTGCATAAGGGCAATTATTATAATAACGGCGTTTGGATTTGGTAAAGGAGCATTTGGAGGACAATAACCTCACCCAGACGAACCGACCAAATAAAGGCAGCTCTTAACGGTCCCATTAACGAGTGCACAAGACGCGTTGCCGTACGCGAGGAATGGCAACGTCTGGTGAAGAGCACCACCCGAAGTAATCACCACGACCACTCTGCCAAGAGTGCATGCGACTGAGAAGCGAGAAGGATGCCGAAGACTGAGAAAAGTGGAGTGGTTTAAGTAAGAAAGCGGACCTTGGCACTAAACTGGGAAAACGCTAGGAAGAAGAAGAAAGAGAGAAAGAAGTAGATCCACCCGGTTAAGTGGATGCCGGGGGCTTTGGCATTTGAGCGCGTTAACTTTTATATTGGTCGCGCCGGTCAAGGCCGGTTAAGTATTCTCCGATAAAAATGACTAATGTTTACATTCGCAGATACAATACTCTCTCGTGTTTACTTTAGATTAATAAAAGTTTAATTACGTATAATATAAAAATGAATTGCTGTTCGTTAGTCTCACTAAAACTCGAGAACGGGTGGACCGATTTGGCTAATTTTGGTCTTGAAATATTTGTGGAAGTCCAGGGAAGGTTTAAAAGGTAGATAAATATGAAAATACTCAGAATTAAATAAAAATAACACAATTTTGTTTTTTCTTTGATGTGTCCCCCGTCGGACGAATTCCTTTTTTTTGTTTTGAGTTTATTTTATACAAAAGTTTAGGTCTTTTATTTATCGATTGAGGCACTACGAAGTCTGCCGTGTCAGCTAGTTACGTACAAAAAACATTTGCGTGTTTGTTCGGCTGCTACGGTATGACATGTTTTTTGAGTGTGCCTTCGAAACTAAAAAGTTTAAACTTAGAATTGAGTTGTTTTGTGTTACCTACTACACGTGCGTCGCGACTTCACTCGTGCTATTCTATTTGCTGAGTTGTTTGTTTTTCTTGTACATAAAATATCCATCATATAACAATGTTTCTTTATTGTTAGTGATCGCCTAGTGGTCGAAATTCGACCATATTTTTTTTTAATACTTAATTGGGTGGACGAGCTCACAGCCCAACTGGTGTTAAGTGGTTACTGGAGCCCATAGACATCTACAACGTTAATGCGTCACCCACCTTGAGATATAAGTTGTAAGGTCGCAAGTATAGTTACAGCGGCTGCCCCACCCTTCAAACCGAAACGCATTACTGCTTCACGGCAGAAATAGGCGGGGTGGTGGTGCCTACCCGCGCGGACTCACAAGAGCTCCTACCACCAGTATATAAGAGGTCTAAAACATACATTAACAAACAACAGTAGGTAAAGTTAGGCAATCCAAGCGCTTTAGTAACAGAAATCAACGTAATTACTTCAGTGCGCCGCGTAGGGCACCGGTGACCTACATCGCAGTCAATGTACGGCAGATGAAAATTTTTTATGGAATTTTTAATGGCACATTCCATTCACGTAAAATAAATACGCTCCTAGTGGGCGTCTATTCCAAATTCAAAATCTAACCGACGCTTAACTCGGCGATCGTTGAGTCATATTTAAAATTTCCATTCGAATACTAATTTTTTTTTCAAAGATTCGAAAATCGAATATCCTTTTTTTTCTTCTTTTCTTTTAAAAACAAAACAAACAATCTCACACAACGAAACAACGCAACCCGAACGATTTAAAACAACATATTGTCAAACTGTTATTAATTATAACACAAGTCGAACAAAACAACGACTGTAAAATGCTAATAGTTAATTTAACAGACTGTTTAAGCAAATTTCAATGACGGCGTTCCCGCCTTTTTTTCAATGCACGCTTAAATACCGGCTAGTGCGGGAAGTGATAAGTTGATAATTATCGTATCGACACCTGTTATCAGAGCGACAAGGTAAAAAGTATAAAACTGTCGCCATTTTGAACGCGTGGGAACTACACGCCTCGGGCTGTTTTTAATGATTTCTTTGGAGGGTGTTTCTTTTTTTTTTTCATGTTTCATAAGAGTTTTTGTTGGTGCAATCGGCGATCAATGAACTTGACTATAAACAGTCATTTTACTAATGACGATATTGTGGCTCGCACAGATAAGTACCCCGACTCTGCACTTAAGCTACGAAGCAGTGATGCGTTTTGGTCGAAGAATGGGGCTGTAGTTGACATCTGAAAACTGACAATGTTAAAAAGGCTTCGCAAAGTTTTTGCTGTTTGATATTGCTACCAAGATTAGAGAGCTTCTATACAAAGTGAACTTAACTGATGCTTTTAGCTGTTGATTACCAAACGAATCAGAACGAACCAAGCTGACTATATGACTATGAGAACAGTTGTTCAGGAAAGTTAATTTAAGATGATTAGCTTTGTGGGCTCAAGTGTAGCGCCCCCCTAACCCCCCTCAAACAAAATACAATTTTCCAGCATCTCTCTTCTTTAACCTGCGTTCATCCAATGCTAAGAGCACTCTTCATATGCACTAAATTCTTTTTGGTGTTTTGCATACAAGCCATCAATATGAAATTACAGTAATTTCATAAAATTGTGTGGAAGGAAGTGGTAGGAAAGATAAGTCGAGGAAGATCGCCAATCAGGTGGACGGACATTGTAAAGGAGGCCACAAACACCAGCGTCCCGGGCGCCATTAAACAGGCCGAATGCAGGCAACGTTGGAGGAAGCTGATGCAGAAACTGGACCAAGGTGGTCACGACCCTCAGTAACGAGGAAGCGACGAAGAAGAATAAAATTATGAAAGAAAAATAAAACTCCATTGAAATATTTAATTTCCTCAAAATTTGTTTCCCGAACGGAAAGGAATGATGAAACAAAAAAAAAAAAAAAAAAAAATCGACACAGCGCCATGACGCATCTTCGTGAACTTGACTTATTTGCGTTTGAGCTCGGATATAAAAATAAAAGTGCATTTCGCAGCCCAGTGCCCGAGTGACCGATATTTTTTTATAACGTTGTGCAACGCCCTCGATTGTTCAGTGATTCATAATTAATTGTTTGCTTCAACGCGATCATTTTTACAAGTCATTAATTTTGTNATGATGAAACAAAAAAAAAAACAAAAATCGGTCAACACAGCGCCATGACGCATCTTCGTGAACTTGACTTATTTGCGTTTGAGCTCGGATATAAAAATAAAAGTGCATTTCGCAGCCCAGTGCCCGAGTGACCGATATTTTTTTATAACGTTGTGCAACGCCCTCGATTGTTCAGTGATTCATAATTAATTGTTTGCTTCAACGCGATCATTTTTACAAGTCATTAATTTTGTGAAGAAAAAAAAAAATGTATAATATCATCGAGTGAAAACTTTTAGAACCGCTGTGATTTCGAACTCGTAGTTAGAGACACGACATTGAAAAGAGACAAAAATACAATAGAACAGGGACAGAATACGTCATCTAAAGATTACGCTTCCAATACGGGTGAATCGAACTAATATTTCTTTGCAATAGATGGGCAGATGAGCTAAACACAAAACTTTTTTTATTGCTTATATGGCTGGACCAGCTCACAGTCCACCTGGTGTTAAGTGATCACTGGAGCCCATAGACATCTACAACATAAATGCGCCACCCATCTTAAGATATAAGTTCTAAGGTCTCAGTATAGTTACAACGGCTGCCGCACCCGTCAAACCGAAACGCATTACTGCTTCACGGCTGAAATAGGCGGAGTGGTGGTACCTACTCGTGCGGACTCACAAGAGGTCCTACCACCAGTAATCGGGACTATTAAACACCAACCAATTCAAATCGAAATTTAAATCGAATCATTCCAAATTGCTTGTTTTATAATCAAAGTTTGAACTGGCGACCGTAAAATTCAGATTCTCAATTCAAAAAGGTGCTCGTACGGTTTTAAAAAAAAAAACTCTTTTCGACACTGTTGCTAGTCTCGGAGGGTCGAAACTAATTTTTCTTAATAGACTCACAACGATTAAAACGGAAAAATTAATGTGAAATGTCCGGGGCATATTTCACGGATTTTTACGTCGGCGGCGCTCGGAAATTTTTACGCCGCGTAATTAACACGGAAGGGTTTGTCTTGTCCTTAATAACCGTGTCGCGTTTTATGAACGTTTAAAAAGTTGAATCTTTCTTTTTCGAAATTCGAATGTCCGAATTTTAACAATCTCTAGTTTATGTTAATTTAATATATCGAGTTGTGAAAGGCTATTCGGTTTAAGCGTCATTTCGCTTAATACGCGACATTTATCTTTACAATTAAATATCCTTTTTTTTTTTTTATTGCTTAGATGAGTGGACGAGCTCACAGCCCAACTGATGTTAAGTGGTTACTGGAGCCCATAGACATCTACAACGTAAATGCGCCACCCGCCTTGAGATATAAGTTCTAAGGTCTCAATTATAGTTATTTGATATTAGCATCAACAATTCGATGTTTTTAATTGGACTCGGCATCAAGCAGCGTCTATTTGCTATAGTACAGTCTCGAATGGTGGACTTCTTCGGACACGTTTCGCGACGAGATGGCCGGTCCATAGAACGCCTCGTTGTACAGGGAAGCGTTGATGGTACAAGACCACGCGGAATGCGGTGGACAGACCAAATTAAAACTGCAGTGGGAGGTCCCCTAAATGAGTGCAGTAGAATGGCCTCGAGCAGGGAGAGATGGCGCGACATCGTGAGACGCATCAAGTCTGCCCCTTCCAACACTACATGACGATCACGACCACTCTGTCAAGAGTGACACGATTGAGAAGAAGAATTGGACTTCAATTAAGTTTACCTGATTCAAATAGCTGAAATTTTTGTTATGATATTAGCCCACGAGGCTCTAACCTGACGATGTTGCTAACACTAGCCCTAGCAAGAGCAGTAGCTTCGCAGAATCTACCACCGGATCTGAAACGCGAACCACTCAAAAGATCCGACGAGAAACTCAGTGGACTGTGTCTACGGGTTAATTTACTCGCCGAGCCCTTCATTAAAATCTATCGTGGCAAGAATGTTATCGTTATTTTTCGGTTTTTGGAATTTATCCTTATACTGTTAGAACAAGATATTAATACGAAGTGACTCTACCTGTTCGTCTGTATCCTGCCTAAGCCATTGAACCGATTTTGTCGAAATTAGATATCGTCGTTGGCAAACCGATATGTGCACTTTTTGAGATTTTTACTTTTTAACTTTTTTGTATAGTTCACAGTCTTATCTACCGTATAAAAAAAACTGTTATGTGTCTATAGCTTTAATATTGCTTAGCTTTCATTTGATATACTTCTTAAAAATTCATCTTCATATAAAATTTTATACGAAAATGTTTTTACTCGTTAATTCAAAATAGAATTTTTGCACAAAGCAGATTTTAGTTTGACTGCGACGATATGGGAAATAGATTGAACTCTGAGGAGAAATATAAGTACTTCACGTTACGCGGGCGTCGGTCTCCGCTCGCACGATGCTAAGTGTAGTCCAAACAGAAGACGCTGATTGAAAGCTAGTTTTAAATAAAGAGATACAATTGGTAGTTTTGCAATTTTCTATTTATATTATTTGGCACATTGGATTGTAGGTGAATATTTCGAAATCGTCAATAGTGTATCGCGACGAAAAAAGTTTGACAATCACTGATATTTGATAGCTGAACTTAAAGTTCATTTGCATTTCAGGATATTAAACTAAAAATCACTTCGAAGCTTGCCCTTCCGAATTTTGAAGCGCTTAAATGTAGTTTATTTAGACGTGGTTTCGTCTTCATTCAGAAACTAAATCTAAATGCATTAGGAACTTAAATTATATACAGCCGAGCTTAGAATCCGGGACCCCTCGATATTTTAAGAAACATAAATTCTTTCGCGATTTCTTAGTTGCGTGACGGCGACGTGTAGATCCACTTTCTAACACGCGTGAAAGGGTTATACTGCAGAACAATAAAAGTGGACATTGAATTTTTTTTTATTTTTTTATTTTGTTGATTACGATAATGTCGCTTCTGCTTCAACATGTCTGAGGTATACGGACCCTACAGATTTTCAACGCATCCCATCCAAAGGGGACTGCTATTTTAAGGAATAAATAGTAAATTATGTTGACATCTTGATGGAATTGTTACTTATATACAAGATGTAGATGCTAAAAGCATACACTTACACTTACTAAAAGAGGACGAGAGATAGAGAAAGAGAGAAAGGGAGTGAGAGAGACAGTGAGCGAGAGAGCGAGAGAGAGAGAACTGATTCAGGGAATATTATTAGTTTTATTGACTACATGAGTGAAACTAGTACTAAGTGTTAAGGCATACTCATCACCATGCAAATAATGCCAATAGAAAATATTCTAATTATTTACATAATGTAAATGATTCTTTTTTCTAAATAAATTGTTTAATACATATATGTATTAATTAGCTATTCGTTTTAATTATTAACAATAGATAATTGTATTAAATGATACGTTTAATACATTATCCTGGTAATAACAAAACATTGTTCGTTCAAAATAAGGAAATCGATTTGAAAAATAAATTGACTTTAATACAAATTTTTTTAATTAGATTTATGTAATTATTATTGGTTTTATTAAAACGTTTTTCCTGTGTTTTACTTTAGTTGCCTTGCAGACTTTGTCTTAGATCGCGGCGTGTCTGTGTGTGTGCGTGCTCCACAATGTGGAACCATAATTCGGATTTACTATTAGAGGTAACAGTCTTCAGAATATTTGGCTTCTCGAAGCGCAACCCTATCCCGGAGATATTATAAAACCAATTAAAATAACAATCGGCAAACAAGAAAGCTCTTTTAAAAACTGTTGGCCTGTTCCATCGATTGAATTAATGACGAACTACGACAGATTACAGATAGTGGTTTTTTTTTTGTATTTTCTTATCTTTGTTCTAGTATTATCGGTTTTAAACATTAACAGCGCAAGAAATGTCAAGATATTCCTGAAACTTTCAAACTATGATACACCGCGCCTCACTCATATATCTATATATATAAAAATGAATTGCTGTCCGTTAGTCTCCCTAAAACTCGAGATCGGCTGTACCGATTTAGCTAATTTTGGTCTTGAATTATTTGTGGAAATCCAGAGAAGGTTTAAAAGGTAGATAAATATGAAAATGCTCTAAATTAAATAAAAATAGCAATTTTGTTTTTCCTTTGATGTGTCCGCCGTCCGACGGATTCCTTTTGTTTGTTTTAAGTTTAATTCATACAAAAGCTTAGGTCTTTTATTTATCGATTAAGGAACTACGAAATCTGCTGGGTCAGCTAGTATTTGTATAAATATATATATATTTTTTTTTTGAAGGAGACCGATTAAATCGAATAAGCGCCACACCGAGATAATATTTTATTTTGGTATAATACAAAATGTTTTTTATCTTTTTGTAATGCCTTAAATAAAATTTACATTTCGTCTTGTGATAAAAAAAAATATTTCGTCTAACTAAAAACATGTTCCGATTTATTCACTTCGAAAACTTAACCTATTTTCGTGGCCGCCACTGTACGGTTGCGTGTTTCGAGTCGTTTCTTTGCGAGCGATCTACCGAAGGGCTTCTATACATATAATACGTATATACCAGTAGATTATTACTAGATTAGAACAATTTAGAAACATGGCTACAGGATATTGATAAAACTGTAAAGTGGGTGACCTCGTGTATATTTTTATTGCTATAGATGTGAAGAGTTCAAGGCCTATCTAGTGTTCAGTGATCTATTTCCATAGCCACCGTCGCATAACTGTCGTCAAAATCGTCGGATTTGAGACCAATGGTCGAAGTCATCATGGATTAAAGGCTTGCCCTTCCAATTTACTAGTTTAGAGCGATGCTCCTATCCTGATGTGCTATCCCAGGAGTGGCAGGTACCAATTTTTTTATATCACGATGAAGGGATAACGTTGGAAAATGTAATTTGAGTAATACTTAGAATACAATACGACATTCACGAAGTGATGCCCACGGACTTCAGTGACAACTGAAAGCAGACCGTGAGCTCGTTCTACCCTTCTACGGTCTCTATGCAATAGTAATAAAATAGGCGATACTCTAAATTGTACACGGGTAAAAATATTGAAGCGACAACCCTACAAGACTTGCAGAAGATATCGACTAGCGTACGACGGTCGAAGTATTCTAACATTTTATACATGATTTAGTAAGTTTCTACGCATTAAATTGTTACTAGTAGTCCCACGGTAGTCGAAATTCGACTATAATTAATTGAAATTATAAGTTTGTACACTATTATGATTCCATTTTCAAAGACTATTATACTTCTATAATCACAAATTGCGCCAAGACTACAACACTATAGGAAAATATTAATAATGACAAACAATATTTAATCTATTCTCAATTTGACCACAGACGTCAAGAACAAAAGTTTGACAATACATAAATAGTATGCATTGTGTGTATCAAATACATGGTAGTGTGTGTAATGATTTTTAGTATTGACTTAATGTATTTTTTAGGCATAATATAAAAAAATTTTAACATTCGGCACTTGTTCTATATAATTATTCTCTATAAGTGTGGGAAATTTCATACTCCTCTGTCCGCGCAATTTTCGCAAAAAGGGATACAAAGTTTTCCCTTCACGTATTAATATATAGATAACTCATGTCAAGGACCCCATGTAAGGAGGGATAAGGGTAAGCAGAAGTAAATTGTTACGCACTACCTCAGTGAATCGTGATTCCGATCCGGTGGTAGATTCAGCGAAGCACTGCTCTTGCTAGGGCTTGTGTTAGCAATTTCGCTCAGGTTGAGCCCGTGAGACCTTCCAGACGAAAAGTAGTTGGAATAGCCCCTTAGCCAAACTATTAGGTAGGGTAAAGAAATTACGCATAGAGCTTATATTGACCTATAAACATTTGTCCCAAAGCAAACATACTCCATTGGATCAAGCACTAATAAGCTCCTTCTTCGAATGTAGCTTAGGAATTTTGTAGGCAGCGGCATGGCTCTGGCCCTGGCATGGCTGAAGTCCATGGGCGACGATAACCACTCAATTATAGTCAATAGTCAAAAAACATTAGTCACAGCTCACTATCAGACAAGCAGTATCTCTGCCTCTGCCTTCAGCGCAATACAAAACTGATACCAGCTTCAAGGACTCATCTTTTTCTTTCCTACCTATGCTAATAGCCTTGAGAGGCTATTTCAGCTTCACCCTAACGTGTAGGTGAGCTCACGGGGCTCAAACCGGAGTGTTGCTAAAATTGGCCCCAGCAAGAGCAGTGCTTCGCAGAATCTACCCACTGAGATGATCCGGCGTGAAACTCAGTGGGCAGGACACATCAGAAACTCTTCCAGAAAGTAACTGATAAAATCACAGGCCTCAAACTGTTTAAATAAAAATATAAATGAACGTAAACCAGAAACCACAACGGCCTTGTTCATAAACATTGCTTATAACGACCTTATTAACTAATGTATATTTATAAGTTCAATGTTTTGTCTTTTTCGCTCACGGGCAGCTTTGTACGCGATCGAACGAGACAAAGCACGGTCAGAGCTTAGGGATACACACTGTATTTTATAATAAAAACTTCCCGTTATCTATCGTTGTTTATAAGAATTTATTTTAGTGTTGACCGAATAGCGCCTATTTTATACAGTACTGGGCATTTAAAATTAACATTATTATTTATTGTCATTATTATTATAGAGTCCAACACTCATATAAATATTAGCCTATCCGTTAAGTACATGTATTTTCTACATGGATACCAAGTTTCAAGTCAATCGGATGCATGGTTCAGTAGTTATAACGGAACATCCGTAAAAACCACTGTAGATTTATATATTAGTATAGACTAGAGTCCCGCAGTAGTCGAAATTCGACTATAATTAATTGGAATTGTAAGTTTGTACACTATTATTATGATTGTATTTTATACTTCTATAATCACAAATTTCGCCAAGACTACACTATAAAAAATATTAACAAAGACAAACAATATTTAGTCTCAATTTGACAACAGACATCAAGAACAAAAGTTTGACAATGAATAGTATGCAATATGCATGCGTGTGTGCGTTAAATACATGGTCTGTAGTGTGTGTAATGTTTTATTTATTGATTTAATGTATCTTTTATGAATTATTTTAAAATATTAGCATTGTGCACTTCTTCTCTATATTCTCTATAAGTGTGGAAAATTTCATACTCCTCCGTCCGCGCAATTTTCGTAAAAAGGGATACAAAGTTTTTGCTTCACGTATTAATATATAGATAGTATTAAAGGGACGTATATATTTAAGATCGGCTGTGGTTTTTAGAACTAGAGTTAAGTATACGCGCTGACGGGTTTGGCAGGGCTTGGATTTGCTTTTTCCTGTACTTTATCGCTAGCCTAATGGACTATTCCAAATACTCACGAATAGGTGAGCTCACGGGCTCAAACTGAGAGAGTTGCTAACACTAGCCCTAGCTAGAGCAGTGCTTCTCAGAATCTAACACCAAAATCGCGACCCACTGAGAAAATCCGGCGAGAAACTCAGTGGGTTTGAATCAACGGTTGCTTGAGTTTCAATAAACTAAAATAATTAGCCATTTGGTGTTTAAAACAACTTCACTTATCTGCACGTTGTAATAATCTGTCTCCTCGACTGCTCCTCTATCGGTTTAAGTATCCGTTTTCCTTCTGAATTATTAAACTAATCATAAAATCGTGTAACAAAAAATTGCGATAATTAATATGAACAACTAGCTGACCCGGCAGACTTCGTAGTGCCTCAATTGATAAATAAAAGACCTAAGCTTTTGTATAAAATAAACTTAAAACAAACAAAAGGAATCCGTCCGACGGGGGACACATCAAAGGGAAGACAAAATTGTTATTTTTATTTAATTCCGAGCATTTTCGTATTTATCTACCTTTTAAACCTTCTCTGGACTACCACAAATAATTCAAGACCAAAATTAGCCAAATCGGTCCAGCCTTTCTCGAGTTTTAGCGAGACTAACGAACAGCAATTCATTTATATATATATAGATAGAATAGATAGATTACGGTAATACATAATTTGCTTCGCGCTGTCAGATTATACAGTATTTACTTTAATACGGTGTTAAAATTGTTAAGATCAAACTGTCACTTAAATATAATAGACACGATAGTTTAGTTAAATGAAAAAAAAACCAAACCTAACTTAATTACAAAAAAAACGCTTAACAGTAATTCATTCGAACTGTGTATAATATTGCTCGAACTGTGTATAAATCGTACACAGTGTAGTTTATGTTGTGTATAAGCGGTGTTAGGTTTCGCGCGATCCGGCCTATAATTTTGCCTGGGTTTAACGCATTGCTTCGAAAACACAGCTTAGATAAGGTCGAATTATACCGCTCCGAAAATTATTTATAGCCATATTTGTGTATTATTTTGTGTAAGTTATAACGTTTTTGTTCGCTAAACACACTAAACAAGTTTAAGGAAACTTAAATTTATTTTTCTTCTTGCTTTAGTATCGCGCGCGTCGTGCCTTATTGCCTTAATTCATTATTGTAATTTAGATTTGACTTCTTGGAACCGATCATATATTTTACGTAAAATACGATCAAATATCGATATAGTAAAATCAAGCAGGCTTAAAAAGCTTTTTTATATTTCAAAATTAATAAAATATAGTTTTTTGATTGGGCCTTAAATTTGTTCCTCTAGATGAGTGGATGAGCTGATAGCGCATCTGGCATATATCAGCGCCCTTAAATAAATATAGTCTGATAAATAATAGCATTGTATAAGCATTGTGAAGGATAACATCGTGTAATAAAAATCAAACCTGCAACATTATAATTTGCATAATTACTGGTGGTAGGACGTCTTATGAGTCCGCACGGGTGGGTACCACCACCCCGCCTATTTCTGCCGTGAAGCAGTAATGCGTTTCGGTTTGAAGGGTGAGGCAGTCGTTGTAACTATACTGAGACCTTAGAACTTATATCCCAATCATCACCTATAACATCAAAACTTAGTGAACTTGAAGTAAAATTATCCAGGACGGCTGGTCGACCCAAAAGTAAAGCTAGTACAAGCTCACTTTAATACCATTCTAAATAATGAATTAATTTTTATAGATAACATTTAATAAAACATAGTACGCTCTCTGTCTAATTCGATATTTAAATATTACAACAAGACTAATAGTTGATCGGTTTTCATTGTCCAGGACAAAAACTAGCCCTTTATCGATACCTTCCAGTCTAAAGTCATAGAGACAGTAGATCCATGACGCTTTGAAAGTAATAAAATGGTGCTTTAATGTTTTGCGCCAAGAAGTGATCGTGGTGATTTCTTTAAGCAATCACATACGATATATTACTATGTTTGTTAAGTATTGAAATCGGGTAGAGAGAGTGCAATGCCTGATTCTAATGATTACTAAGATAGGCATTATAACTCCAAAGTAAACGAGATTTCAACCTATGTTAAGGCGATTTTTTATGAACACCGCTCACTGCTAACCACCATGAACTCATGCTCCATAAACTAACTTTTTTACTGGTGATAGGACCTCTTGTGAGTCCGCGCGGGTAGGTACCACCACCTCGCCTATTTCTGCCGTGAAGCAGTAATGCGTTTCGGTTTGAAGGGTGGGGCAGCCGTTGTAACTATACTTGAGACCTTAGAACTTATATCTCAAGGTGGGTGGCGCATTTACGTCGTAAATGTCTATGGGCTCCAGTGACTTAACACCAGGTGGGCTGTGAGCTCGTCCACCCATGTAAGCAATAAAAAAAAGCAACACTTAGAAAGCTATGAAACGGTGCTTCTCATAACTTGTTTTTATTCGCGGCAAGAAGTGATCGTGGTGATTTTTTTAAACAATCACATACGATAAACTACTGTTTGTTAAATATTGAAATCAGGTAGAGAGAGTGCAATGCCTGATTCTAAAGATTATTAAGATAGGCATTATTACTTCAATGTAATCGAGATTTCAATCTAGTCTATATCTAGGCGGTTTTATTACGAGCACCGCTTACCGCCGACCACCATGAACTCATCTTCCGTAAACAAAAAAAAAGTATCAAAATCACAAAAGTATCAAATTAATTTTCCTCCGCAGATATTCATGCACAAAAGCGCCATGCAGATGCACGCCCGGGAGCTCCAGCGGGGTCTGGGGGGCGAGGTGAAGCCCCACCAGTGCCAGCAGTGCCTCAAGTCGTTCAGCTCGAACCACCAGCTGGTCCAGCACATCAGGGTCCACACGGGCGAGAAGCCGTACAAGTGCTCCTACTGCGACAGGAGATTCAAGCAGCTGAGTCACGTCCAGCAGCACACGAGGCTTCATACAGGTCAGCTGAGTGAACAGTCAAGTTTTGCTTATCAATTCGAAGAGTGCATTCAAAAATTAATTTAATGTATAAACGAATAAGGCATAAATTAGAATGAACATCGAAAAAAAAATTTAAAAAAATCGATTATTTGAAGTTAATCGCGCGTAATTCTGTCATACAAAAATGTTTTTTTTTTTTTTTTAAATATTTACTAACAATCACGCCACGTTAGCTGGTCCCGTGCTAAGTTCGTAAAGAACTTGTGTTACAGGTACCAGATAACGGAAATAAATGTAAGATTTTTATTATACACATACATATATTTAATATACTTACACCCATAACCCTGGAAACACATTTATATTTATCATACAAATATCTTCCCTTGGCGGGATTCGAACCCGCGACCCCCTTGTGTAGTGACCATGTCACTTACCACTACACCAGACGGCTGTATTATCGTCTTCTCGCATTAAAACTGTAGGTGTATGTAATCTCAAAACTAACAAATTTTACACAAGAGTGTTTTAAAGGTTTTTTTAATATTATGTAATATTTATAGGTAATAGTAATGTTAATTGCAAAATTTTTATTTTTATTTTTTACCAGTTACATTATCCGTCTTTTAAAGTAAGATAAAATTATGTATTGATAAGGTAAGCTAAAAAAAAAAAAACTAAATTACGTCTTTTGACTGTATTGATGAGAAAAATACGGGTGATGTCGAATGTTTACGCGTATTTACTCAATTTCGAACATTTTTGGAAATTGTACACTTTTAATTCGAAAAGGCGTTATGGCAGATACATTTATCCTATAAAGAATGGTCACATAATGAACATAAATCTTGATTATCGATAATTATTCGAGAAAACATCGATTTCTTTTAATCTCTTGGCGCTTGCGTTTATGGCACTATCATAGAAACCTTCCCAAACAGCTGTACAAAACAATACTACGGGTTAAGCGATCCTGTAATACAAAGAAGACAACCAAATATTTGAATTCAGAACGTGTCTTCGACAATCGTATTCGGAATTCGACCGTAATCTTTGACACCTAAAGACTTAAATTCCTTTGATATGTTACATTTAAATTTTGAAACTTTAAAAATAGAATTACATTTTAATAGTAAGTCGAAATTTATTTATTTACTTTTTCATCGGTGTAAAGACCCGGCAAAGCAAAGAACACAAAAAAATGTTTAATTACGAAACTTGTCTTCGACAATCGTATTCGTAATTCGACCATAATCATTGAGATCATAAGACTAAAATTCCTTTGATACATATTTAAGTTATGACATTTAAAAATTTCTTTTATTGAAACTTTAAAAGTAGAATCACTTAAATTTTAATAGCAAGTCGAAATTTAAATAATGTTTTTTTTTTCATTCTGTTGAGTTTGGTCAGATTATGTGGCCAAAAAATTATATTATGTTTATATCAAATTCTTCTTGTGCGTATGTTGTATTCAAGTTAATCGGAAGTTTGGAAATCGGTGAAAATTACGTTGATAAGTGATATGATTAATAAATAGAGATAAAATTAATTGAAGCTAGTTAAACAAAACACAGACCGCTTCGAAAAATTAACATCACCTATTTAAATTATATTTATGTAGTTACGTATCAGTGTAGATACTTATAACTCCACTAAAATTTCGAAAATCCACTTCGGAAGTATTTTTTTAGAGGTACCGATCAGCTGATTAAGAAATTCCGTTTTGTTGCCGGTTACGGGTTATCATCAAATTCTCAAAAAGCCCGCTAATTTTAAACAGTACCCACCAATACAGGTATAACTGAATCTAAAAAACGCGAAGTCGAATTAAAAGCATTCTAGAAACATCGATTACAACGCGTTCGGAACACGCGGAACGCGGGAACCAGACATTCCAAATTTAAACGGCGTCCGTCTCCATCGAATGATATTCGAGTCTTAAGTCTTAACGTTTATGATTCCGACCGTTAAGTGGAACGCTTGTATTCATTCGAAATAAGAATCAGAACTTACTGTATCAAACGGAACTATTAAATGAAGGATTTACTCAAATATATTATCGATAATTTTGTGCCAATTTATATTTCAATGTCGTCACGTATTCTAAATTTGAAAAGGGGACGTTAAAGCAACTTTAAAGTTTTCTTCTTCTGTAGTATCCGCTTATCATCAAGCGAGTTTTCCGCTTATTGACTAAGAAGTTTTTAATAAACAAATTTAAGAAAAAAATAAAAGAAAAGAAAAGATTATTATTAATAATTTAGTTTTTACAACAATTCCAAAAATAAATCGTTTTCAACTACTATATTGCTTACGTCACAAAACCGATTTATTTAGACTCGATTACGTTAGAAGTCATACAATACACACATCGCGTAACTAACGCCGAATCAATACATACATCGCCTTCTAAGAAATCGAGCGAGTGGAACGCTAAAATCTAGTCAAACGACTTTTACAATTAGAACGTCGCACGACACTATTGGTCGGAGTTTTCACGTGAAAAAATACGACACGCCGTATACGTGAAAAGAGTAGGAAAAAAAACCGGCCAATGGCCACGGGCGGTTCGCGCGGCAGCCAATCACGGGCCTCGCATAGCGAAACGTAAACGTACGGCAAGAAAAAAATTGAACAGAAAAAAAAAAAACGAGAGTCGTTCACGTGTTTTTCCACGTTTCGTCTAGCCAATGGGAGGCGCTGACGTACGCGCGCACATTCGTTCGCTTTCTGAATTTTGTGGGAACTTCTTCTGTCCGCATTCGAAAAATTTTAAATTAGTTTTTGGTTAGTTCGGTTCTAGTCAATTAATTTCGACGAGGATTCTTTTTTGTGTTCGAAATTTGAATAAACTTGCGCGATATTTTAGTTTCGATTTTCGAGTTGTATCTCATGCAAACTTTTTTTTTCATAGCACTATATATTTTTTTAAAGGATATTATGACTTGGTAACTGAGACCATGGTAAGGTCATGTCTTATTATAATTTATATTCGTATTTTTATGCAAAATGAAAATATGGAGTGAAATGAAATGAAGATGATTAATTTGAGACATTAATCAACTGGGATGAAATATAATCTCGGTAAAATGGTGGTCATTTACTGAGATTTTTTTGGAAGATCCCGAGAAGCTACTTCCAGCGGCTTTATTTCATTTTCCCACATTTGTGCACTTTCACAGATACTAAACAGTTAATAAACCACCGTTATTACACATTTAAGCCTGAAGAAACACTAAATAGACAAAATAAAACAAATCACACAACTTCACTCCTCCGCGTTCCCGCCAAATAGTCTCATAGCATTATCTATAGAAAACAAAGCTCAGATTATGCAAACTTCAATTAATACCTTTAATGTTGCCATCGACTTTAATTAAAGACCTGCCCATAAATGCAGGTTTAAATAAAAATTGTCGTATTTCCCTCGCAGGCGATGATGTCTGGTTGTCATTATGTACGTAATGATTTTTTAATTATCGTCAATTACAGAGACACAATACACGCGACACGTATTTGTTCCAATTAACATTTAAGGAAAATAATTTAGTTCTAAAACATTTTTTTTTGTTTACGATATCGCTTATTGCTACAGATCGGTAGACGGCTCACCCGATGTTAAGTCATTATCGGAGAAATGTGGTCGAACTCTTAATTGTATTATGTAACAGTTTTGAACCAAAACACGATTGCAGAATTTAGTATAGTATAGTGCGCACTTAAGTGCTTTGAAGCATTCCCTGCGACTATTGATGGTCAAATATCAACGTAAAACTTAATAATGCTCTCTTTTTTTTTTCAATATGGCAATCGGCTTTATTGTTGTCAGTGTCAACTAAAAAAAACACTCGATCATTATGCAGATATACTTAAAACAACATCGCTCATCGCGTTCCCGCTAAAAACACAAAACTTGTTTTTAATAAAACGAAACCATTCTAAATTTAAAAATGTTAAATTCGTGGAAAGTTTTGCCGATTTTCCCGCTTAGTTTTGCACTTTTGTGCGTAGCCAATATTTTTCTCGTGAAATCTTTGATGACTCGTTCATAACAGGACGCGGCTTGAGACAATCTTATTGAAGGAGTTTTTGTAGGAAAAAATGTTTCATAACATTTTATGCAATGACTACAATACTACTAATCGTAGTACTATAAATCAAGATACGTGATTACCTAATTTAATACAATTTTTATTTTTATTAAAATTCTTCTTCTTCTTCTCAATCGTGTCACTCTTGACAGAGTGGTCGTGACCGTCATATAGTGTTGGAAGGGGCAGACTTGATGCGTCTCACGATGTCGCGCCATCTCACCCTGCTCGAGGCCATTCTACTGCACTCATTTAGGGAATTTATCGTCATGGAAGAAAACATTATTATTAAAATAGATCATGAAAGTTTGCTTTTGCTCCAAAGAGATTGTAACTATCCGAATTAATTACGTAAGCGTAAAAAGGAAACTCCAAATTTAAAATTCGAAATAAAAATCGAATTCCGTCAAGCGAATGTCAGTCGGCAAACAAATACAGGAAAGATAAAAGATGGCGTAGGTATTCTTTTTTGTTTATTATTCGAACAGGTCGATTGATTCGTCGGCCGCGGTCCGCGGGACGCTACGACGAACTTCGCGTACACACAGAAGTTTTTGTTTATCCGTAAGAAAACTGATGGAAAAACGTTCGACGTTCGAAATTTATTCTTTTGTATTTTCGTTTTGAAATTTTGAATTGTTCCAGAATTGTTTGTTTTGTTAATAGGTATGTTGGTACGTGAATTGAGGATTACAATTTGTTATTTTTAGAAATATATATTTTTGTAAGTTTGTTTGTTATGTTTTGTTACGTACTTTGTTACGTTTTGAATGTTAATATGCCATTAAAGACATAGAAAAATAACAAAATTTAAATGTTTACTCCATAATTATCGTTAACTTATGACTGTCATCAGTAAAAGTTGGAGTGTAATTTTCGTGACACACATAAATAACACACATACATTGCCTTAATCTCGAACATTTAAGGACCATATTTACGAAAGCACCGATAAAATATCTGCTTAAAATGCTTTATTATAATATTCTGAGTATTAGCTATGTATTTGTCGATATTTTTACGTTTAAGCAATGGTATTTATAAATAATAATCAGTAGCGTTTATATATACCTAGCATTGTTAAAAGTATTATGTGATATTTAAATTCCAAGGATGTTAAGAAAAATATGTTTTTACGGTATTGCTTATTACTACAACGACGAGAATACGGCTCACCCGGCGTTAAGTCGCTATCGAAGAAATGAGGTCGAACTTTTTATTTATTGCTTAGATGTGTGGACGAGCTCACAGTCCAACCGGTGTTAAGCGGCTACTAGAGCCCATAGACATCTACAATGTAAATGCGCCACCCACCTTGAAAACAACCGCTCTTAATTGTATTATGTAACATTATTATTGCTTTGAATCGAAAAATGATTGCAGAATTTAGATATAAATAAATATCAGTAGCCATTTATAAATAGCATTGTTAAAAGTATTGTGTGATGTTTAAAATTCCAAGGATGTTAAGAAAAAAAACGTTTCTTTGACATCCAAATGACCACTCTATTAATAATAAGAACCACAATAGATGCGAGCACCGCTGAGCGCTCGTGATAAGGCCGTTTAATTGATTAAATTAAAAATTTTAATTTATAATTTAAAAACATCTTCCAAAACAAAAACTCGCAGGTGAGCAGACGAACTTTCTTGAGCTTCCGCTCAGGAAGCTCGATATTAAAGGAAACTTTCAGTCGAACGTGAAAAATTCGGAAAGAACAAAGGCTTTTCTTGTAGAGAACAATTCTAGTAATATCTTTAAGATTTTTCCGGAATGTTTCATTTGGATTCACGCCTTTGTTCTTTATAGTAAAAACGTTAACCTAAAAAGCTATTATAGAACTTCTGACGCGTAGTATTTATGCGTTCACGGTTCACCATGCACTAAGCGTTCACCGGTTAACCTTTCTCACTCTTCCGGAAACACTACTCAATTCAAGACTTTTTTTTTTATTGCCTAGATTGATGGACGAGCTCACAGCCCACCTGGTGTTAAGTGGTTACTGGAGCCCATAGACATCTACAACGCAAATGTGCTACACACGTTGAGAGATATAAGTTCTCAGTATAGTTACAACGTCTGCCCTACCCTTCAAACCGAAACGCATTACTGCTTCACGGTTGAAGTAAGCAGGGCGGTGGTACCTACCCGTGCGGACTCAATAGGTCCTACCACCAGTAAAATAATACATCATTTAAAACAAATTTTACGATTTTTATCACGACAACTGTCATCCGTGACGAAGCGCGAACTGTAAAGTATTCTAAACGTTTTAAACATAAAAAAACCGTAAAACTTATTTTAATTATGACCAAAACCGAACGACACACTTGCCTAACAGAGTTTGGGAAAAATAAAAAACTCGCCGTCGTCGTAATAAGATGTCATTATCGGAAATCATCATTAAGTCGCTTATGTCCGTTCGGAATCTGGTCGACCTCACACCCCGTGTAAATAATTGTATGTACCGGTACATAGCTGCAGGGGTGGGGGGGTGCGGGGAGCGCGGGGGACGCGGGATAGTGAAAATCAATAAAGTCATCGGAGTGCGCCGATGATTCGCCTGGACGTCACTTCATCTGTGTATTACTATAGTTTTTATCATCACGCCATTGGCACGACAATGGGCGCGACAGACGCGTATGTTTTTAGTTCCGCCATGATTTATGGCAAAAGGGGCAAAAGCGTACGTTGTACCACCTTGGTATATGAGGTCTAAAAATTCTAGCCTTTTATTTATTTATTTTTTATTACCCTTGTAGGCAGACGAGCATGCGGCCCACCTGATGGTAAGTGGTTACCGTCGCCCATGGACTTCAGCAATGCCAGGGGCAGAGCCAAGCCGCTGCCTACCGCTTAATACTCTCCACAAGCCTCGTTTGAAGAAGGACATGTCATAGCGCTCGGGAAACACCGTGGAGGGGAGCTCATTCCATAGCCGGATGGTACGTGGCAAAAAAGACCTCTGGAAACGCACTGTCGATGACCGATTTATACTTTATGCACAAAACAAAACTTGTACGCAGGCTGACTTAATACCATGGAAATTCTCTTCTAGTCGACCATAGGATGGTGCAGAGATAATGCATGGTACGTGCATTAACAAAAGAATAACTAACAACAACAACAAAACAAAAAAAGAACAAAATCAAAACAAAAATCTTCCTTAAAGGAACATCTCAGTGTTATAGAATACACAATACAATGTTAAATATATGTACTTATATAGATTACATATGACTTTGTATGCATAAATAAACATACTACAATTGAATATACCTATGTATAAAATAGTAAAATGCATACATACACATAATTACACACAATATAATATGCATGTAAAGTAATAATATATAAATACACATGAAAATACACAATTCAGTATTATAGTTACCTTTACTGGTGGTAGGACGTCATATGAGCCTGCATAAGTACCCTTCCTATTCCTGCCGTAAAGCAGTAATGCATTTCGGTTAGAAAGGTGAAGCAGCCGTTGTACTGTAAAAACTGAGATTCGGAACTCATATCCCAAGGTGAGTGGCGGCATTTACATTGTAGACGTCTATTGGCTCCAGTAACCACTTAACACCACTCAGGCCGTGAGCTCGTACCCATCTAAGCAATAAAAATACAGGGTACCAACTTATAATCAGTCGGTCATTAACTCCTTTCCCTTCATAAGCTTACAAAATGAAATGTCCCCAAATAAAGATTCTCTTATTAGCATGTCTTACTTACTAAAATTTTACATCAGAGATGACCCTATTTTTTATTCCCTTAAAAAAGTCATAAATATAGGAAGTGTATTTTTCTATGTATCTTACCTGAAAGCACCGTCATTTGTAATCCTAACAAAAAAATGGTCCCGTAAAAATTTCATTAAAATAGTTTGGTTTTTAAATCAGAAATAACCGGATAAATACATCGTTCGACATCATTTGTGTTTTACTACTGTAAAATTACAGGCTATAAGTAATTATGATGTAATTATTAAATTAATTTTCAAATAATAAATTCGTTTTGTTTCAAAACCACAATATTTAAATCAAATTACTAAAATTCTAATTCCATTTTCAAACGTAGAGCATTAAATTTAAAAACGTTTTTGTGTAACGCACGTCATAGAATATTTCGAAATTCGAACGTCAATACGAATTTAAAAAAAAACAAAAAAAAAACACAGTCAATTCAAAATACATTTTTAGAAAAATTCAAATTTAGATCGGTATACGTTTCATTTAAATAAACCCTACAGCTATTGCAATATAACTTAAATTCCCTTGGCACGAATTTAATATAACAAACTAAATTCGTACATCAAATTCGCGAACCGCAGCTTCGTGTATAAGTATTAGTGTATTGCCTAGATGCAAAAACCGCAATGCTCGAACGNTCAATTCAAAATACATTTTTAGAAAAATTCAAATTTAGATCGGTATACGTTTCATTTAAATAAACCCTACAGCTATTGCAATATAACTTAAATTCCCTTGGCACGAATTTAATATAACAAACTAAATTCGTACATCAAATTCGCGAACCGCAGCTTCGTGTATAAGTATTAGTGTATTGCCTAGATGCAAAAACCGCAATGCTCGAACGTGTTACCTTTATACCATATTAATATTCGAATTATGAAATTTATACGAATATCAGAGCGAAATGATTATGCTAATTGAATTTCGATTTTATGTTTGAGGTAATTAGATTAGATTCGCGTTTAGCTTTTCGTTGTCGTATGCGCCCTGTCCTCATCCGAGCTGATACGTATTATTATTAATCTAAATAAATACGTGTTCGCGACTGGTCCTTGTTCTAGATGTTTCTGAAAATGAAATCTTATGCTGCTAGTATGACGGTCTAATGTTCTATGGACATTTGCTTGTCACTGATCCCTAAGGCCTATGTACACGCGTGAATACTATTTGAGATCGTAAAATAAGGTTGTCACGTATCACGGATATGTCGAATGATGTTTAAATAAAGAAAGTTAAAATGAATTGAATATAGAACAATGAAATGACAGCCTTAACTCAAAATTAGAAGTTATGATTTTTATAAAGTACTAGCAGATCCGGCAAACTTCGTTGAGCCTCAATCGATGAATAAAAGACCTAAACTTTTCTGTAAAATAAACTTAAAACAAAACAAAAGGAATCCGTCCGACGGGAGACACATCATAGGAAAAACAAAATTGTTATTTTTATTTATATTCTGAGCATTTTCATATTTATCTACCTCTTAAACCTTCTCTGGACCTCTACAAATAATTCAAGACCAAAACTAGCCAAATCGGTCCAGCCGTTCTCGAGTTTTAGCGAGACTAACGAACAGCAATTCATTTTTATATACCTTATGTAGATTTTCTAAGTCTTTTTGGGGATACGATTAAAATTACTTTTACGATTTTAATCTCGCGTTTAAAGGACATTTTACGCTTTTGTCGTTTCGGATACTATATATTGTTTATGATCACGGACAATTGACTCAACAAAAAATTCGGTAAATATTAGTTAATTCGAAAAATATTATAGAGTATTCTTTTCGTGGTAAGATGAAACCAAGAGAAATGAATAATTAACGCGCCGCAGACCACCATTTTGAAAAATCCACGCAGCAGGGAACGAACCACAGTCCTCTGGGACCGCGAGTAATTCGCGCACGTAATCCATCTTATCATTTACGAAAAATTTTAATGGAAAAATTTGTCCGCGCGAAAGGAATCCACATCTCGCGGGAGTTGTAAAGATTTGGAGGGGGAAATGTATGTATATACAGGTTTTTTATCTATATGTAAATATCTTAATATAATCGCCTTTGAAAAATGCTTATTGTTCTAGGGGGCTGAACAAACTCAAAATCTGTTTCTTTTGTAGTCGTTATTGGAATTATGAGGCGCTACAAAGCCAATGCCATCATCCACCTTGAGGCATGAGGTCTCAGTTTTCTCTACGATCAAGATGTGAGATCCTCCTTTGCGTCAGAAACAGTATAAACTTAATATTTCTCAAGCGATTCTATTATAGATCAATGTTTTTTGGAGACCTCATGCTAAATGTATCTAGAAAAAGACGGGACCAATTAAAATTGACACTTCGAGCTGATGTCTGAACGTGGTCACTTATGACTGAGCACGCTCAACTTTAAGACTAAAAATAACGCGAGAGATAAAAAAAACCATAAGTGAATTGCGCTCATGTTGAATACGGGGTCTTATTGACTCATCATCTAAGCGACAATATAGCATATATCACAGACCGATAATATTTCTAATATTAGGGTAGATAAAGACTATTTTCTTGGAACACCCAATGCCACGTCAAAACTGTACTGTGTAAGAATGGATACAGATGGAATGGATACGGCCCTTTAAAATGAAAAGCACGTGTATATCTTGTACGCCGACACATGTCATATCGGATTTCCCGATATCTACTCTTGGTACTTTTAGGCCCCTCAGACACTGGTCACCGTCCTGAGAAAACTAACCCATAGACACAGCCCATTGAGTTACTCGCCGGGTCTTCTCAGTGAGTCGCGACTCCGATCCGGTGGTAGATTCTGCGAAGCACAGCTCTTGCTGAGACCAGAGTTAGCAATTTCTCAGATTAAGCCCTTTAGGGCACCTACCATGTGCGTGTGGATAGAATAGCTCATAGGCTCCCGACGAATAGGCAGAGGAAAATGTAGCAGTACCTATCACCAATGGACCTAGACAGGATCTTAGTAAAAACATCTAATGAAATACGTACTTAATAAATGTTCACGATTGACTTCCACGGTGAAGGAATAGCATCGTGTAATAAAAATTAAACCCGCAAAATTATAATTTGCATAATTACTGGTAGTAGGACCTCTTGTGAATCCGCATGGGTAGGTACCACCATGCCCTCTATTTCTGCCGTGAAGCAGTAATGTGTTTCGGTTTGAAGGGCGGGGCAGCCGTTATAACTATACTGAGATCTTAGAACTGATATCTCAAGGTGTGTGGCGCATTTACGTTGTAGATGTCTATGAGCTCCGGTAACCACTTAACACCAGGTGGTCCGTGAGCTCTTCCACCCGCTTAAGCAATAAAAAAATATACCGCTAGCTGAGCTTCCAGTATTCATATTATTCCTTCTCTACGGTTAGAACTCGATAATTATTTACGACAAATTGGGTTCAACACAAAGTTTACATAAAGAAAAAAACCTTAAATTTTAATTAGTAAAATGTAAAAGGAATACACCAACTAAATTTCGTTAAGACTTTATATTTAAAAAGCTTTGGTGAGCTTTTTCGTAAAATGAAAGCTTCGTAACGAAAACATTCGTAATTTCCATTATTGGTTCATCTCGAAGGGCTTCGGTTATCTTTTTTTTTTTGTCGCTTTTTACGTTTTCCATTCAGTCCTTGCGCCGCCCTCCAGAAAAGAGGGTACAGTACAACGCACTCAAACAATTAAGATACTTGAATATATTTTTTTAAAAGAAATATGTGGTCAATTACCACTTTTTAATACACCCAGTATCAAAAGTGCTGACGCTGTCATCCTCTTTAATATGAAATTTATTATTACATTGAAATTTAAATTACGGAAAAATCTTAGGTACATCTAATATAGGTACTAAATATTACCTTTTCTATGGTTTGATACAAAACGACTGCCTTTTAACACGTTAACTGCCATGTAGGTCACCGGTGTCCTACGCGGCGCACTGAAGTAATTATGTTGATTTCTCTTATTACTAAGACGCCAGAATACTAGATAGTAGACACTGGGGAAGACGAATCCGAAGATACTGACAGTAAAACTGTTTCTAAGAGATCTAAAATACTAAAACATACATTTACAAAGAAAATAAGGCAAAGTTAGGCAATCCAGGCGCCGTAGTAACAGAAACCGACGTAATTACTTCAGTGCGCCGCGTAGGGCACCGGTGACCTACATCGCAGTCAACGTGTTAAGGATTTGCCGTATCAGATATGTAGTTGTTTGTCTTTAGCACCGGAAGTTTTTATCTGGCTCCTGGTTCAATTAATTTATTTTTAGACAGACAGACAAAGTCTCTCTGTTTCTTGTAACGTATCGACGGGTGAAAGACTATTTGGTATAAGCGGCATTTGCAACCTTACAGGAGAGTCATTCAAAGTTTAAAATTTAGAAAAAAAAAATCATAACCAAAAATGTTCTTCAGCTATTCGAATGAAGTAAACTTAATTGAAGACATCTAATTGTTGATGCTAATATCAATCAAATAAATATAAAAATGAATGCTGTTCGTTAGTCTCGCTAAAACTCGAGAACAGCTGGACCGATTTGGCTAATTTTAGTCTTGAATTACTTGTGGAAGTCCAGAGAAGGTTTAAAAGGTAGATAAATATGAAAATGCTCGGAATTACATAAAAATAACAATTTTGTTTTCCCTTTGATGTGTCCCCCGTCGCACGGATCCCTTTTGTTAGTTTCTTTATTTTATTTATCGATTGAGGCACTACGGAGTACCCCTCAATGTTCTTTAGTTCATGTGCTATCCATTTGTCTTTAGACTTCAAATTTAATGTTATAAAAATATATTGGAAAACAACAGCCTTATTATTGCTCTTTCAAAAACGGACACTATTTTAATGGAGTTGCCGCAGTTAATAATTCGGCAAGTATCAACACTGTTAGGTCGGTCTACACGTTGCCTATTTACAGAAGGCCGAGATGGAAAAAAGGTTGTTTCGCGCGATCGGCTTTTATTTGATTTCACCAATGTTTGTGATCAAATTAGTGCGCGCTGCTACTTCTTGTTACTGACTTGGTTAAACAATTTAACTCGGTTTTAACTTGAAAAACCATCGTTTTTTTAAATAGAAAACTCTTTATTAGATCAACAAAAGAGGTATTAAGTATTGTAGAGTATAGTATTGTTATATAGAGCATTACTTACTTTCTGATGTATAGAGCATTTCGGTGGTAGAGCATTTATACTTGGAAACATAGAAACTGGTAATAATACAATAATAATAATACTTATGCGCATCCTATACTGGTGGTAGGACCTCTTGTGAGTCCGCACGGGTAGGTACCACCACTCTGCTTATTTCAGCCGTGAAGCAGTAAGGCGTTTCGATTTGAAGGGTGCGGCAGCCGTTGTAACTATACTGAGACCTTAGAACTTATATCTCAAGGTGGGTGGCGCATTTACGTTGTAGATGTCAATGGGCTCCAGTAACCGCTTAACATCAGGTGGGCTGTGAGCTCGTCCACCCATCTAAGCATTAAAAAAATAAAACCTGGAATTCCGTCNTTATTTCAGCCGTGAAGCAGTAAGGCGTTTCGATTTGAAGGGTGCGGCAGCCGTTGTAACTATACTGAGACCTTAGAACTTATATCTCAAGGTGGGTGGCGCATTTACGTTGTAGATGTCAATGGGCTCCAGTAACCGCTTAACATCAGGTGGGCTGTGAGCTCGTCCACCCATCTAAGCATTAAAAAAATAAAACCTGGAATTCCGTCAAAATTTAATAAGCCATTTTTGTGTGATTGTATAACAAACAACGATATATACACATATTTACTTTTACAGTATATTAATATTCAGGAACAAAATTATAAAAAGTTGTTGTTGAACCTCAGTGTCAGCCTTGGTCTGAGTACTCGGGCATTACTGTCCTTGTTGTCTTTCTTTTGTTTTTAATTTTTTATTATTATTATTAATAGTATTTTTAAATCTCTATTGATATATTAATGTAATGCATGCTGTGATTGCCTCTGATTAGAGTTGCAGTCATCAATTGCTCTATACATGTCAATGTTATTTTATGTCGTACTGTAAACCCTGTCGGGAATTCTTAAATAAATAAATTAATATACTAATGCTAGCTGTACACGGTACCAATATACTTCTCGACGCCAATTAAAAGAACACATCAAACATCGCAGCCCAATATAAAGGTTACACGAGGTCACAAAAAGTTCATAATTTAAAGTAAACGAAAGCTTTTAACCCTTGCTTTTTTTTCGATCCAAAAGAAAACGAAAAGTTATCTTTCAATTTAGTTTTCTGATCGATTTTCGTTGAGATTTTTTTAAACGAGCAAGCAAGATGTGTTTTTTTATTATTATTTCATATCCATCATGCATTAGACTATTTATTTGTTAAGCGCTCTGGTATCCATTACGAAAAATACGGGCGTTAAGCATTCTCAACACTTAAAAAATGTATATATATATAAACATATGTAACTGAAGCTCTCTTGACCCTTCATTATATATAAATTTCCCGCGCATTAGCTTCGATTATCATATTATATTATCTATGGGAGCTATGTTCATTCTATAATTGGAAAAATTGCTCTCTGACTTTGTACATTAAAAAAAGTAAGGTGCTTTTTTAAAAAATAAAAAAATTCAGATTAAAAAAAAAGGTCTAAATATTGAAGCAATAGCTTCTCGTCAAAACCGTCGCTTGCGATGAAGGGCTCGATGAGTAAATTAACCCTCTATGGGTTAATTTACTCATCGAGCCTACACAGCCTACTGAATTTCTCGCCGGATCTTCTCAGTGGATCGCGTTTCCGATCTGGTGGTAGATTCTGCGAAGCACGGCTCTTGCTAGGGTTCGTGTTAGCAACGTCGTTAGGTTTGAGCCCAGTGAGCTCACCTACATGTTAAGGCGAAGCTGAAATAGCCTTTCAAGTCTATCAGCATAGGTAGGAAAAAAAAAACAATGTTGTTTCTCTTTGCAGGTTCGAAAATAATTATATTCATTGTAATTGTAGAAATAAGTTAATAAAAAGAATAATAAAACAAATAACACTTAGCGGAGCAACAACTTGGTATTTATGTTTCAATAAACAACTCCTAAACACATATATGATAGAATTAAAAAAAAAAAACAGAGTGATTTGCAGCCTCAGACTTTTACGGATCCATCCGACCCACGGACCCTGTCATTAAATACCTTCAGCGCTAGCACGAGGAGCAGCTTTAGGAACCCAGGGTAACCATACTCGTCGAATTCAGCAAAGAGTTTGACGGGAAACCTATCCTATATATAGACATCACCTGGTCGCGAATCCGATCCGGTAGTAGATGAATTCGCGAAACAGCTGTTCTTATGCTGTTAGGCATCCTTCAGAGTCGGGCAGCTGTTAGCAAATCCCATCCCATCCGCTTGAGATTCGGATAAAACTGAAAAAGACTCCTTCAGTAATCTTTGCTTCCTTAAAAAATAACTGCGACCTAGTTATATGTTACTACAGAGCGACGAACGTAATTCAGAGGTCATTGGTGACCATGAAAAGCTTGTGTAGCTTCAAGAATGTTCTGCGTATATAAGTATAATGGAATTCGAATAACATTTAAAAACAATATTAAAATACCACGCGACAATATTAAAATACCGCGACCACGAAAACTGAAAATCGAAACGACAAAAAAAGTAGGGTGACAATAAAAAAAAACGCAGAACTAAACCGTAAAAGTAGTTTTCATTTTGTCCTACGACTTAAGAAAACTGAAGGTAACACAACTGTCTATCTCAATGTCGTTCTTACGCCGGTCTAAAAGGTTGGGATTCTGTTTGACTAAGAAATTGACACTACTCATGACTCAAGATGGTTCATCAATCAAACGAAGCTTGCGGAGAGTAATCAATGGCTCAGTGACTTTGCTGTTCCCCTAGCATTGCTGATATTCATGAGCGACGGTAACCACTTACCTTCAGGTGGGCCATATGCTAGTCTACACACAAAGGCAATAAAAAAAACAGAATGTAGCCACATCAATCGGCTTCCGCAACCGCTTACTAACAGCGACACTTCTGCATATACAAAACGTAATTTTCGAAGATATACCTAATGCTTACCGCCCGTCTACTTCCAAGCACTCAGATGTTCAAATATCATCGAAGGAGGCCCCCCAGACAGAGCCCCCGGGCCCCAGATGTCGCGAACCATTTTTGACGGAATGGGCTTTTGCCTAATTTATTTTTTGTCACCTTCTTTTGCCCGGGTAAATATTGACGTGCCCAAGTCGGGAGTAATGTGGATGCTCCTTTTATTATACTCGACTGTGATAATCGAATCGTATTGTCATATGATTGAATATATCGTAACTTCTTCATAATAGTAAAGTCGCTATAGGAACATTCTTAATAAAGTAAATAAATGGTAAATGTAAATTATTACATCATTTTATTGGTGTCCTGTGTTGCACGGACGAACCCTATTGGAGGGGCTAAAAGCTATTTGGTTTAACCGACATTTTTGCAGATTTACAGGACAACCATTTAAGGTTTAAAATTTAGAAAAAATATAATTACAAAAAAACTTCTTCAGTTATTCGAATAGAGTAAGCTTAATTGAAGTTCAATTAAAAACGTCGAACTGTTGATGCTAATCTATACTAATATTATAAAGAGGAAAGATATGTTTGTTTGTTTGTATTGAATAGGCTCCGAAACTACTGAACCGATTTTAAAAATTCTTTCACTGTTTGGAAGCTACACTATTCCGGAGTGACATAGGCTATAATATTTTTTGAAAAAAATTAGGGATCCTTACTAAAACTCCAATAATGTAACCCAAGGTATAAAAAAATACCTAAAATATTCTTTACGTCACGTGCCCTGCGAAAACTATTGATGATACACATTATTATTTACAAAAAGTGTCGGGACAGCATATGTTTAACTATTATAGTTATGTCGCAATAAGTGTTTTTTTATTTTAAAAAAAAAACGTCAAATAACGTTAAAATTTTGGTTAAAGAACCGAGCGGAGCCGGAGTGGGCCGCTAGTACCAAATAAAACGCACCTTTAATTACAAAGATAAATGATGCGTATTAACCGAAATGTCGTTTAAACCAAATAGCCTTTCACTCCTCAATATGATCTCTTAGTGTGGCTTACATTCCAATGTGATTGAAAATAAACCAACGTTTTATATTGTTTTCAAATTTAATAGAGCACTTGGAGGATAATTTCAAAGATTTTAACAAAAAAAAAATCTGTAAAAACCATCAATCATCAACTAGTCAAAAATACTCTCAGACACAGCCTGTTTCTCGCCGGATCTTCTCGGTGGGTCGCGTTTCCGATCCGGTGGTAGATTCTGCGAAGTACGGCTCTTGCTAGGGTTCGTGTTAGCAACGTCATCAGGTTTGAGCCCCGTGAGCTCACCTACTAGTTAAGGCGACGCTTATATACCTAGCCTCTCAAGGCTATCAGATTAGGTATGAAAAAAAAAATTAAAACAAAAATCCTATCCACGTTAACACATTTCTTCGATTCCTTCGTTTCGTATCTCAGTTTTTTTTTTCTCCCGGAACCGGACGTTCGGCCCGGTGATTAGGAAATTATATTGGGGCGCGAAATTTCTTCCATTTTTTAAAGGTGACGCTCGATTGGTTATTAAATCTCTCCCTCTTTTAATTGTCTTTGAGGATTTTTTTTTTATTTCTTATAAATTTTCATGGCAAACGAATTCTATGACATTAATACAATTCTTTATTGGCAAGTGTTCAAATAAATGATGTGCCTTTGAGTCATACTGCATATATTTTTAATATTAGTCCGCGATTTTTTTCTAAGCGCATACAATATTGGTGAAGCATTGTTTTCTGTTCCAACGTACAATGGGGTACAAATTTGAATTCGTATCAAATTTCGCATAAGGGTAAAAGAGATGCATGATCTCGTTACAATCCCTTTTTTTCATTGCTCAGACGGGTGGACTAGCTCACAGCCTGGTGTTAAGTGGTTACTGGAGCCCATAGACATCTACAATGTAAATGCGCCACTCACCTTAAGATAAAGTTCTAAGGCCTAACTTAGGCCTAAGTTACAACGGCTGCCCCACCCTTCAAACCGAAACGCATTACCGCTTCACGGCAGAAATAGGCGGGGCGGTGGTACCTACCCGCGCGGACTCACAAGAGGTCCTACCACCAGTAAAACGCCTAACTCATTTATGTTATAGATGACAATACAAATTCTCTGTTAACTGTAATAATCCATCCGAATTCATAGTTTAACTGAAATAGTAAAACAAATATTTTATTTTGTACAACGTAGAGTAAACCTTCGATATTCATTTCCCATTCATGAGCCGTGCTATTGCCTAATTCATTTGTTTAAAAACTCTTTACTGTATCAATTGAGAAAAAACAACTTATTTATAATAGATTAAAAAATTAATTGCAAGAATCCAAGAAAAAATCCAAGAAAAAAACGGTTTATTTGAATAATATCGAACATATTTTTTTAAATTCCGATTCCATAAAGAATAATATTTAAATATTTAAAAACAACAGCGACTGATTCCCCTTGGGCCATATGGCTCGACGGCCAAAGGGTTCTTGGAGACGGCGTTGAATAAAAATAATAATTAAAAAAAGAAACCAAAAATTGTCGTTATTAATAACTTTAATTAATTCACTTCATTGTTACGTAATCAAATAAAACAATTTCTTTTGTTTTGTTTTGTTGTTGTTTTTGTTTCATTGTATTTGTTTTTATGCTTCCCTCAACGTGTAGCTTATTGTTTTGTGTTTTGCAAGTTTTCGGACAACGTTGAGAACACAGCTTTACGAAGTGAGAGTCTCATACTTATTTTCGATAAAGAATTACTATCTGGAATCTAACCAGTCAATTTTATTTTAATTCCCATTACAGATTCTCATAATATATACTCCAATATTAGTAAGCATATGCTTACTATGTACATATTTCTAATACTGCTTATACTCGTCATTTACCTAGCCGTCAATACAGCTACAAACTGAATTCACACATTTTTCGTATCATACAAGAACAAGATAATCATGAAAACAACTAGCCTACTGAATTTCTCGCCGGATCATCTCAGTGGGTGGTGTTTCCGATCCGGTCGTAGATTCTGCGAAGCACTGCTCTTGCTAGGGCCAGTCTTAGCAACACTCCGGCTTGAGCCCCGTGAGCTCACCTACACGTCAAGGCGAAGCTGAAATAGCCTCTCAAGGCTATAAGCATAGGTAGAAAAAAAAAGAAAAAAAAAACCAAAACAAAGATGTCGGATACATTGTAATTGGCGCCAACTCTTAACCGAAACGGCGCCAAAAATCATGTCGATTCGTTTACATTTACCTACGTATTTGGGTTTAAAGTCGTGGATGTATGTATGTGTGGATATAATAAGTTTTTAATTTCGTTTCTGTTTTATTCTTTTTTGAAATGACGAAGTTACGTGAACAACACAGTCGTAGGCATATAACAGACTATACGTTTTTCGGCGCCATTTTTACTAACGAATGTCGAATAGGAACAAAATTGATGATGTTAAATTTATAGTTCTCATTCGTGATCCTTAATGAGGTTTATATTACGGTAACATGTGCAACGCAGTGCACATGCTATTTAAAATGCCGGTACAAAAAAAAATCTGTACGTCCGTAATGACGGTAGTTTTCCGGTATTTACGGGAGAAACGCCGAATTTATTTTCCATGGGATCGGACGCGCAGCTGTCGCACGAATCGATTTACGATTATTCGATTATGTTAAAATACTTTATCCGATCGATAAAACCGATCGAGTTCTTTTTTTGTTTTTGTTATCAAATAAAAAAATTAACACATTTAATTTTTTTTTTTAATGACATTTTATGACCTGGTAGCTAAGACCTTTAAGTCATGTCTTATTTTAATTTATGTTCTTATTTTTATGAAAAATGATAATATGGAGTGAAATGATATGAAACGAAGACAATTAATTTGTGACAATTACCGACTGGGATGAAATTAAATGAGATGCGATGAGATGATATGCGATGAAATATAGGTAATCTCAGTAAAATAGTGGTCATTTACTGAGATTTTTTCAGTGGACTTTTTGGAGGATCCCGAGAAGTTACGTCCAGCGGCCTTGTTTCATTTTCCCACATTTGTGCACTTTCACAGATATTAAACAGTTAATAAACCACCGTTATTACACATTTAAACCCGAAGAAACACTAAATAGACAAAATAAAACAAATCACACAACTTCACTCCTCGCGTTCCCGCCAAAAAGTCCTGAACACATTTAATGACATTGATCAAGAACAGAGTTCGTATGTAATCAGCACAGAACGTAAAATTAAACAAAACAATTTTTAAAATTCGAATTTCCAAAACAAAAACAAACAAAACGTTTTTTTTTTTTTTCAAACAATTCATAAAGACAGGAATCCCGCAAAGTGACGAGAACACGCAAACTCGCTCCCGTTCTCTTTTCAAACCGACGCTTTTGTTTTTTTTTTTTTTGTATTCTCTTCAACTTGCTACTTAAGACAATTCTTCCATTCTCCCAAAGCCGTTTCTTTAATTAGCAACAAAGAATAATAGGTCTGCGTGTTCCTTTTTACTTAATTTTTTTTTATTTAATTTAATTACAAGCACTCGAGAAGACAATGGTTTTAATGCGTTCAGCCATTACGAATTGTTGTGACATGCTAATTTTTGTAAGTCCTTTGTGTGTTTTCGTAACAAACGTTTCTTGTCACGGATCGATGGGTCATTTGTTTTAATGATTTTATTGTGTGGTAGTAGTCGAAAATTATTTTAATTAGCGATACACAGGGGCGACCATATTAATTTCTATCGCACATTCTAGAGAACAAATTTAAAACTATTAACATTTGCAAAACGACAACATGAAAATAGTTTGATTTGACAGAAAAAAATCAGTGCTACCAATACTGCGGAGTTATAATTATAAAGGCTCTTACATACGATGAACGCACGAGATCCAATCAATAAGTCGGTCAGATCTTCGTAGTTCTCAAACTAAACGTCCCGCGTTCGTAGGTAAGTGCACTATTATGTTATTATACACGTTCAAAGTTGCATCACTCGTCTCGAAGTAACGGTACGTGACTTGTTTTGACACAAGCTTGACGCTGTACGTAGGGATGATCCTTTATATTAGAGACAAAGTGAGTTTCGATTTATTTTTAAATTTGTTCTATTTTTATTCGAATTATGTTAAATAGTATAAATAGTTATGATTTTTTTTTCGGTCTCTATTTGTTTAACTCTTTGCCTGCCATGTAGGTCACTGGTGACATACGCGGCGCATTGAAGTAATTACGTCATTGTCCTGTTACTAAGGCACAGGAATATCTAGTAGACTTTGCGAAAGACGAGTCCGTAGATACTAAGAATGAATCTATTTCTAAAAGACCCTAAAACACATAAAAGAAAGCAAATTTAGGAAATCCCGGCGACTTAGTAACAGAAATCGACGTAATTAATGCGCCGTGTAGGGCACCGGTGACCTACATAGCAGTGAAAAGATTAAACTAGTATTGTCTGGTTTAATATAGATGTCGAATCGGCTTGGCTCTGCCCCTGACGTTTCTGAAGTCCATGGGCGACGGTAACCACTCACCATCAGGTGGGCCGTATGCTCGTCTGCCTAAACGGGCAATAAGAAAAAGACACCCACGAAAATCCCGAAAATTGAATATCTTTGTTAGAGATCTTTATGGAGTCATAGTTGGATACGGATGGTACCATCTGAATACTAGAGTCTTCAATTTCGAGTCTCAAGATGGTGGAATTCACGTAATGCTTCCCATGGGCTCCGCAAAAGCTAACCACACGACTAGCCCGTGACTTGTCATCAAACAAAAATGACCCGTATACTGAAATCAAATAGACTATCATTTAGATTATCCGAACTTAAATGTCATTTATAGACTTCCAAAGCAATGTATGCATTTGTAATGTAACAGTTATGTACTATTGCGCAACCTAGAAACTGTAAAAGTAATAACTCAATTGTAATAATAATATAGATACATAATTTATTCGTATATTTTTTATTCAATTGTAGACGGTTGACGATTGAATGAATTCGTTCGCGATCACGAAAACTGTAAAAGGATTGGAGATATTTAAAAAAAAACATATGTAAAAAACGAGAAATGAAATCGTAAAATTAGTTTTATTTGAATCTAGGTTCCGCCAAAACCGAAAAAAATACTAAATGTCTTAATTGACAATAGTGTTGAGACATTAAATCGAGGTAGATACGTGAAGAGGCAACCTCTAGCAAACAGATCCCGTAAAATCTATTTTACAAATTGTTTTAATCACTCTTTGATTCGATCTATCGCCCTAACTTTACGCAACTTTCTAAAAAAAACTTTCTCCTTATAATTCGCTCATCCGAAAGACGTTTTTATTTTATTTTTTGCGCTTAATTTAAACTCAATAGATACTCGAGTTAATTGCTCTTCGCTCCTTTCAAGGATCGAAGGCGAATGGTTTTCATCATTTTCCCTATATTTTTTGGCATTCTTCAAGGGGCGGGGCGTAGGGACCATTGTAAGAAATCGGTGATTAAAATTCAATTTTCGAACAATCGGGCCCGATGTGTTCGCGACGTGGAGCGGTGCATTTTAATTGGACGAACCAGTTGTGACGTAACTTCGCTAATTATTATTTTTCGAATAATTCGAATTTAGATTTGAAAAAAAAAAGAACAAACATTGTTACGTTTAGAACGCAAAACAAATTTTAATCCTGTGTTAAACAAAACAAAATGTTTACCACGATTTTTTAAATTTCGAACGCCTAACGACGCCTTTATTGCGAACGTTCTAAATTCGAAAACGGAATAGTTTATACAATAATTTTTACAAACACAAAAAGTTTACAACAATAAAAAGTAAGAATAATAATAACAACATAACAACCGTACTAACTTAACCCTTCACCGGCGACCATATGCGCGGCGATCCATCAAATTAGTTACGTTACCGATAAAAAACAATACTTCCTTCCAAAGCCGGGGTCCGGTCACAATGACCCTTTCCGCTATAAAAAAAAAACATATCTATCTACCTGCGAAACACAAATTTGGATTTGCATAATAATGTGTTTTGCACACTATTATTTCGGGGTTATTGGCTAACAAATGCGCATTGTGGTCATGCAGCTGCTTGGGTCATTGTCCACTGGAATTCGGATGCGCTTACGGGTATAAAGTACCCTTGTCATAGGTCAGAGGGTTGGAGCCATTATTATTACGCGATGAGCTCCAAACGAGACATTCTCTTACAAACTTATTCGTCGCATTCATTAAAATTATTATAATGAAATAGGTTTACTGGTATCAATCCAGCTTCATTACAATTAATTGTTGGGTCGATATCGTATAGACTAGAATTTGGTGTGTAGAAATCGTGTAATGATTGTTCTGTGCATAGCATTCAGTGTTTTATGAATCAATTCAATGGTAGAATGAGTTGGTATGTCCTGTGACAACTATAATTCGGTAAATGACGCGTTTTGTAAATATTTTTCTACAAGTAACTTGAAATTATGTTTGGACCTCATATCTCAAAGCAAGCGGCGTTCGTGTTCCGATGTCCATGGACTCTTTTAAATATGTAACGGTTTGCGCTGATTTTCTAGACACTAACGTAAGTCAATCGAAAACCAAAAAAAGGAAAGAACCAACATCCTAGAATAAAAGCAAAGAATATAATACGTATTCAAAATAATGCATACGTTAACGGTCGAACATTAACAGTTCCCTTTGCTTTAGTATAGTAATTAAAAAAGCGAAAGAAGAAAAAAAAACTCGGCACAGATTGACAAGCCGGACCCTTCGAACCGGACGAGCCAGGTAAGGGTTAAATTGAATAAAATCGGGAGACAAAAAAAATGTTAATAACGAGGGTTAAGTTTTTGCAGAATTTTATTAATGCTATTTGATATCGTAACATGCCGAGTCTATTTTATTATTTCGTCACTGCCATAAATATCGATTGTGAATTATTTATTCGTATTATCGAATAAATAATTCACAATCGATTACACGGCTAATCAAACTCGAGAATATCCATAAGTTTGTGAAATAAAATCGATTCATGAATTATAATGAACATAAATACATCAATAACATATAATTCATAATAATAAAATGACTTCGACCTTTTGAACAGAAACAACAAGATATTTGAATTTCGAATCGAAAAGAATTCAAAGTTCGAAACATAAAAAAACACTGCTGCATTCAAATCTTTCATTTCTTAGTTAAAGACTAAGCAAAATGAGAATTCAAAAAAAAAAACTACATCTCGAGCACTGAATGCTCAATTTAACCTGAAGCTGCCTTTGAATTTTTAACACTCAGAAGTCTGAAGCTTCGTTATATTCTTTGCGAAATCTTCGGACTAAACTAGGGCTGTGGTAAAAATTGGCGGGAAAAACGAGCTTGATTTTCTTCGTAATCCCAATTGATTCTGAATTTAAATTTATATTATTTTTTTTTCGCTGCCTCATATTATTACGTCAAACAATAATCCAATCAAATTCTGTTCTAATTTTAAAATCGCTTTGACATTATCAAAACGAATGATAAATAAATTATTAAAAGTTTGATGATTCTCGAATGTTCGATCGGAACGTTTTATCTAACACAAATAAAATAATGATGGGTAACAAAAACATCATGAAACTGTTTGATATTGTCATTTACGTTTCCGTCGGCAAACTAAACTAAAGTACACATACATATTTGCATGATATAAGCAAAACTTCTCTCTCTCTCTTCGTCAACCCGTGTCGACCCTATGCAATGGGTGTTGCTATCTGCACTCCATTCCATTGCATTACCAGCTATTTTGACCAGGTCCTCTCTTTTTTTTTTAGATGGTTGGACGAGCTCACAGTCCACCTGGTGTTAAGTGGTTACTGGAGCTCATTGATATCTACAACGTAAATGTCGCCTTGAGATATGAGTTCTAAGGTCTCAGTATAGTTACAACAGCTGCCACACCTTTCAAATCGAAACGGATTACTGCTTCACGGCAGAAATAGGCGGGGTGGTGGTACCCACCCGTGCGTACTCACAAGAGGTTCTACCACCAGTCGTTGGTTACATACAAACATAACATAACCTGATTCTGTTTCAGCGTCACAAAAATTTGATAATTTCCAAATTCGACTTTCGAACGATGGACGCGCTTTGAAAAAAAAAACGTAAGCCGTAAAATTACCGATAAACAAAAACCCTAAGTAAAAAAACAAATAAACAAAAACCAGCCGTCGTCTAAGCGTTAGCCCTGTCCTACGAGAAAACTTGCCGAGACCAACTTTGCCCGTTCGCATTTTTCCCATCGCTCGGGCTAACGGGCATTTTCTTTTTTCTTTTTTTAATTCTATTTTTAACTGAATCTCTCCGGGAATCTTTTTACTCGTTGAAACGTGTAGCCCCTTTCAGGAGTTGGCTGGCTATCTTTCTTAACTTGACTCGACTCGAACAAAACGGTATAGAGTCGAATTAGATGTATTTTTTTTATGCTAAGTTTTTTATGTTATGCCGTCGTGGCTTAAAGGATAAGGCGCCCGTTGCATTCGTATCTAGCGATGCAACGGCGTTCGAATCCCGCAGGCGGGTACCAGTTTTTCTAATGAAATACGTACTTAACAAATGTTCACGATTGACTTCCACGGTGAAGGAATAACATCGTGTAATAAAAATCAAACCCGCAAAATTATAATTTGCATAATTACTGGTGGTAGGACCTCTTGTGAGTCTGCATGGCTAAGTACCACCACCATGCCTATTTCTGCCGTGAAGTATAATGCGTTTCGGTTTGAAGGGTGAGGTAGCCGTAGTAACCATACTGAGACCTTAGAACTTATTATCTCAAGGTGGGTGGCGCATTTACGTTGTAGATGTCTATGGGCTCTAGTAACCACTTAACATCAGGCAGGCTGTGAGCTCGCCTACCAATCTAAGCAAAAAAAAATGCTTTCTTGAACTGTCTGTAGCGTTAGCATTTCTAAATCATTTCAAAACTCTAAATTCAATGGCGACTATTCTTGTGTATCGGTGCTATTCTAATATCGGTTAAGAACGATATTTAGCAGACCGTTAAGGCTAAAATAAATCCAAAAAAAACTAACTAAGAACTATATTTATTGTTAGTACAAAATTTCATTAATATGTCACTCTTACACCTTAACATTCCCATCAAATACAAGACTAATAAAAATTGAAACTTTATATTGAACGTACGAAATTAAAATTTTCGCGAATAATAAATACGTCTCCACAGTTTTTTCTGTCGCTCGGAAACTCCTTAAGTTTTTATTCGACCACTGAAGCATTCGCGAGATAGCGCGCGCCGCGATGAAAATTAAAAAAAAAAGCGAAAAAAAAAAAAAGAAGAAAAACCAAAGACGACGCCCGGATGAAGCTCGCCGAGAACAGAGGAACGATACTTTTTATCGCTTTTAACTTCGTTAAGGGAATTCTTGGAGTAACAGTTGTTTTTTGCGCGAATACAATTAAAAAAGTTTTAAGAACAAATTTTGTCTTAAACGATTGGAGTGGTCTTGTTCTTTAAGATTTCTTTCAATTTCGGACTATCAACCGTCACGACACATAAACCAACAAAAATATTTTTTTTTTTTTTAAATATAAATATGAATAAATATAAATATTTACTAACAATCACGCCACGTTAGCTGGTCCCGTGATAAGTTCGTGAAGAACTTGTGTTACAGGTACCAGATAACGGTTATAAATGTAAATTTTTATTATACACATACATATATTTAATATACACCCATAACCCTGGAAAAGACATTTGTATTTATCATACAAATATCTTCCCTTGGCGGGATTCGAACCCGCGACCCCCTTGTGTAGTGACCATGTCACTTACCACTACACCAGACGGCCGTTAAATTTTTATTTTAATACACACTGAATTTATTTATCCTTTACAAAAATCTGATGTTACACGGACAGAGCTAGGATGTTATAAGCTTGAAGATTGATGTCGAACTCCTAAGGTTACAAGGAGAAAGAGAATTTATACACGAATAGTATTTACTAAACAATTAGTAAATAAAAATGTGTGCGTGTACTAGTGTACACACGTAAGAAGTGAAACTTGTTTATGGCCTTATTTTTCGAAAAATGATCTACATGCAACTTTCTAGAAATTGGTTAAATAAAGTTAAATTAGATAAAGTTTAAACAAAAGGATTTTATTATCATAGACATGAATACAAAAAAGTTAAATTAGATAAAGTTTAAACAAAAGGATTTTATTATCATAGACATGAATACAAAAAAGTTAAATTAGATAAAGTTTAAACAAAAGGATTTTATTATCATAGACATGAATACAAAAAAGATGGCGCGTAACGGAAAAATGTGACGCGTAACCGAAAAATGTGACGGTAAATTTTTTTCCAACGCCGATAAAGAAGTTTCACTTCAATTAATAATTTAGACTATATACACATACTTAGGATCCTTAACGACACAATTAGTAAATGACAGAATATTACTAATGTGAAAGGAATACATATTAACTAATGTTCTAATTACAAATGAAGATTAGATGTACAGTAAACTATATACATATGACTTAGTAACATAAGGAAATAAGTATGTTATATAGTAACAATGATTTAGATCTTAAGGACTAAGAGTTTGAGTACTATGTGTTTATAAGAATTGACTTACTAGTGTGAGGGGCATAACATAACACCGGCGATTCGATAATAAGAAGCATGGGAAGAACTTTTAACGAAGCACGATACAAAAAAAGAAAGATTATGGTTTTAACGGTGCATTTTGACGAGGCTAGTTCAGACATTAGCTAGAAGATAATAGACTAGGAAGCGACCGTCTCACTTGTTGGCAAAAGAGCTACTTTTTTAGATTTTTACTGTTGGTAGGACCTCTTGTGAGTCCGCGCGGGTGGGTACCACCACCCTGCGTATTTCTGCCGTGTAGCAGTAATGCGTTTCGGTTTGAAGGGTGGGGCAGCCGTTGTAACTATACTTGAGACCTTAGAACTTATATCTCAAGGTGGGTGGCGCATTTATGTCTTAAACGTCTATGGGCTCCAGTAACCACTTAACACCAGGTGGGCTGTGAGCTCGTCAACTCATCCAGCAATAAAAAAAAAAAGATTTGCTGTTATTGCCTTAATAGGCAGACGAGCGTACGACCCACCTGATGGTGTGTGGTTACCGTCGCCCATGGATGGCAGACCCAAACCGCTGCCTACCGTTAAGTACTCTCCACAAGCCTCGTTTGAAGAAGGACATGTCATAGCGCTCGAGACACACCGTGGAGGGGAGCTCATTCCAAAGCCGGATGGTGCGTGGAAAAAAAGATCTCTGGAAACGCACTGTGGATGGCAGTGGTTTTAGGTAGTATGGATGAACTCTACTCAGGTGGCGGGCGGTGCGATAATAAAAACTAAATGATGGCATCATCTCAAACAATTCCTCAGAGCACTCGTTCGAACCACAGTCGTGTTTAAGGTAATTGCTTCAAACTTTATTTCGCTTTAGCGAGTTAAATAGTGTACTGACACTTCAAGCCCAATTATATAGATGTATTGACAGACACGCAACTATTTATATTAGTATGTTACGCGGTGAGCGGTTTTGTAGTTTTAAAAAAAACTTTATTTTAATATACACTGAATTTATTTATCCTTTACAAAAATCTGATATTACACGGACAGAGTTACGATGTTATGAGCTTGAAGATTGATGACGAACTCCTAAGTTTCAAGGAGAAAGAGAATTTATACATGAATAGTATTTACTAAACAATTAGTAAATGAGTCATTTAGACTATGAACCTTATTGGTAAACATAATTAGAATCCGTAAGGACATAATTAGTAAATGACGGAATTTTACCAATGTGAAAGGAATACAATATTAACAAATGTTCTAATTCCAAATGAAGATCTGAAGTAAAGTAAACAATATACATATGATTTAGTAACATGAGGAAATAAGTATGTTATATAGTAACAATGATTTAGAACTTAAGAACTAAGAGTTAGAGTACATTATGTGTTTATGAGAATTCATATATGACTTAGGTACTAGTGTGAGGGGCATAACATAACACCTCCCCCCTTAAAACAAAGGTTGAGCGTTGGTGCTCGAACTTTGAGAATTAGGATTTTCTGGATTTTCGATGTCATCTTCGTCTTCGGAGATGCAGATGTAGGATGACCATGTTGGCATTGGAATTGAAATTTGTGTATTTCCTCTTCTTGAAGATTATCAAAGCAATTGTTAAAATCTGGATACATCCCTATTTG